>CAVNYN010285531.1:0-55889 GCA_963692815.1 Nyctanthes arbor-tristis | reverse complement strand
TGATTTGTTTCCTACACTATGACCTATTCAATGATCCCGGAATAGGGAAGATTAGTGTGGTGTTTGTTTTGAATTGGAATCTCGGTATGGGTCTACCGGGGTTCATTGTGGATCCACTTAATTGATATGAATCTGACGCGCACCACGGGTAGTAGTGTAACTAGCGATAGGGCCCTTTTGTGCATTGAAAAGCTTTGTACATGCAATGATTTGTCTTGGAAATGAGTTTCCTAAACGAAAGGTGAATCAAAGGATTATGTTATTCACTGAGTACGTTGTACTCACTCCCCACTTATTACAATTTTTGTAGATATTGGAGTTATAACAATTGAAAGGCAGGGTAAGCTGGGAGTTGGATCGTGCTCGCAAACGGGAGTAGAGTTGTGCATGTGGTGTAAACCTGTTCTTGAAACTATCACGAATTTAATACATTTATGTCCACACTTATAATATATATGTTTTACATCTTATAACATATAAGAAAATAGTGAGTTATAATCTTTCTATTGATTTGAATTGTACTCTTCATTGTAAAAGTTTTCTAATGATTTGGGCACACCTTGAAAATCAATGAAATATGTTTATTAATACAATTTCTTGTGTTTTCATATTTCTTGAAAAACCTAGCTTTAATGTTTTTTTAAAAGGTTGACGATTTGTTAGCTTATGAAATTATCTTTATCTATTAAGCTCAGTAAGATAAGATAAATTGGATTGTTTTGCACATCCCGTCCCCGTTATTTGAATAAAAGCTTCCGCTACAGAATTTGTAAATTTCCCTAAGATATTCGGAAATATTGTAAAGTTAGCGGGGGCGTGACATTCTCCCTTTAACATACCGTCATAATGAAAGTGAATGTATTTTTATGCTCCCACCTTGTTGTTCATTTTAAGTACATGTAGTTCTCAGTTGTGGATTACTACAATTTTGTTGTGAAACTATCCAGATACAAAAAAAAAAAACAAAAAACAAAAAAAAAACAAAAATGAAATCGTTATTATTATTCTTGAGTAGAATAGAGTGTACAATTTATCAAATCATGTAGTGTAGACATGGAATTATTCATAGTGCTCCCCTTATATGTATTAAATCTAAACTGCAGATTATCATTAATAGGAATGTTCTCCCCTTATATGAATTAAATCTGAACTGTGGATTATCATTACAAGAATTTTTGAACTCTAGAGTGATGACTTGCACGTCAATTGATATTAGTGAACACAAAACTCTATCATAAAGATATAGCTCTCTATACTTGTAGCATAGATGCATAGATTCAACAATTTATGGTCACTTCTACGAAATTCACATGTGACCTTAATAAAAGGCCAAGAAAAAATGTTAAAAATGTGCAGGAATAAATTAAATAATTTGAAGACAAAATTTCATGGAATCTTAGTCCATTTGAGATAATACAAACGCATAATTCAAAATAGAGTTTAAAATTCCTAAAAATGAGATGGGCAAAGAAATTAATAAATGTGAAACTTGCATTTGTGAAGGAAACGTTGCGTCTTCGTCTACTTCCACTATTCAGTCTATTCTTGATGTTCATTATTTGAGGCTGATTGTTTTTTATTGCTAAAATGTGTGGTAGTTTAATGTCTATAATGGTAAGAGATGGATTGTTATTGTTTTATTACTCAAAAAGTAACAATAGAGGTAGTTATCATAAAAATTTTGGTGGAGAAGTGCTAGTTGCGAATAAGACTTGGATGGCTCGCTGGGTAAGGAGGTTACACTAAACTTGTAGTTAGAAAAACTTGGGAGTTACAATTAATTTTGATAGTTAAAAAAAGGAGTTACGTCAAAAGTTAAGAGTTTACTATTGACATGTTGAAATTATTTCTGATATTAACTATTAAAGATATGCAAAGTAGGTTTTGACCTTTTGAATAGCTAAAGCAATTAATCTTTAGAATCGAGAAATTATGTAATTTGAATACAATTTGAGTGATGGTTGTGATTTTTCTTTGAATATTTATTTAAAAAAAAAACATTGCTATAACAATTGCCATGAGGCCGCCCACGCAGAAAAAAGCTGTTACCATCTTGCCAATGAAAATAAAAAATTTTAAATAATAATTAGTAAACTGGGCAATTACACATCAATAGTTACCATATCTATAGCAATTACCATCTGGCCAATATAAACAAAAAAATAAATTAAATAATAATCTATATATCTATATATATATATATATATATATTTAAGAGCAGTGTAGTTTCCATTACACTTTTTTCCACCCAACAACACTTCCTAACTCATTATAACTCATCTTGGCAGTTGGTTTAATAGGCTAATCTTGGTCATTGATTTCTATTTTACTTTTTAATTTTATTTACATCTTTAATTATTACTAATTTATAGACTCCTTTTTTATCTTTCATTTTCCCTTTTTTATATTATTTATAGATATGTTTGATTTAACTTATTATTATCACTATATTTTTTAATTTTTAATTCCAATCACCAAATTATATTTCATTTATCCAAATAGTTTCCATTACATTTTTTTCTATCCAGCAACACTTTCCAAATCAAGATAAGTCATCTTAGCAGTTGATTTAATCTACTAATCTTGGTCATTGATCTCTATATTACTTTTAAATTTTATTTAGCTTTTTAATTGTTACTAGTTTATGGACTCTCTCTTTATCTTTCATTTCCCCTTTTTCTTTTTATTCTTTTTGAAAATCAAATTTTCATTCATATAAGCCATTATAGACTACCGAACCAATATACCAAAGTATACAAGTAGCCCATGAACCACTGATAACAGAGGAAAGAGTAAATGAGGCTATAGTGTGGGCAGTCGTATTTCCCTCCTCGAGAAATATGGCTGCAAGAGCCACATCCAACCTCAATCAAAAGCAATTTGATTTATTATTATTTATAGATATGTTTGATTTAACTTATTTTTATCACTATATTTTTTAATTTTTAATTCCAATCACTATATTAGATTTTATTTTATCCAAAAATATCTCCCTTTTTTTATCCATATTTCTCTTCTTTTCTCTAATAGAACTCATTTTATCTAAGAATTTTCTCACATCTCTTTCACTTTACATTTAAACTTTCCACGCCTTATTTTGGGAAATTTTATTTTTGATAGATTTTCTTAATTTTTTTAATTTATCTCACACTGTCGGATAACTTCCGGATTGGTTCCAATATTGGCCAATGTTTAGAAAATCAGACCTCTCATCGAATTAGAAAAACTAAATCTTTTATCGAATCGGAAAAGCTAACAGTTCAATTTAAATAATTGAAAATAAAATTAATTTTCACCTAAAATAATGTTAATATTTTATTGCTTTTTTTAAGAGTCATCGAAATCATGACTTTGGGCATAGAAAGGGAATCCCATATTGATTATTTAGTGAAAATAGTTGAGGATGTACATCTATATTAAATAAATTACTTGGAGAAGTATCCTAAAATACTATAAGAGCCTTGCTGTAATGTACAACTTTCTTTGCCCATTGTACAACTGAAATTCTAATTCTGCCAAATGTCAACCATTCCCATCGTCACTACAGTAAACGCTCCCACTTTTCTTTTATTTTTCCCTTTCCCTTGTTTTGACGTGAATACTCCTCCTATTTTTCTACGGTTTTCTTCTTCTTTTAGATCTCCTTCTTCCATCTTCAAAGAAATTCATCTAGGTTTTCTCTCTAAGAAATCAAGCGGTGAAGACATGTCTTTGGTTGTTTCTTTTAGTGAAGTCCCGCAGTTTGGCTAGGTACAGTGAGTATTTGCTTTGTTTTTCTCGATTCGTTTTGTTTATTTTGGGCATCAATTTTTTCTTGATTAAGCACCCATCTGAAATGTATGCTGAAAATTGATATTTACATAGTATCTTTCCAACAACGACTATTCCACTCAAGTTGGGAATAGTTTGTTGCAATTTTCATAAAAACAGTAAGTTGATTTTTCTATTTTATTTTTTCTAAAAGTTTTCTTTTGGTTGTGGAGTTTTGAAGCATCTAGAGTTCAAGTTTGTCCTTGTTTTTCTAATTCCAAAGTTCTTTTTCTTTCTTTCTTTTTTTTTTTTTTGGGTGCTCTTTTTCTTCCTAGGCTTTGAAGACTGGATTTCATTAAGTAAAGCAAAAATTTAGTTTTAAGCTTCTATTATTAATTTATATAATTTTTTTGTTAGGTAAATTGTTTTTTAAAGTTAGTTAGATAAAAATTTTTACGGTGGCTCACAAATATTGGTTTCAAGGGGTTTGATTTTTGTTTGTCCTTAATAATTCATGTAATGACACAATGTGGTTGTGCTATTTGTTGCCTCCTATTCTCCAATTTGTTCCAAAATGCTTGGTCAATAATTATAGTTACTTTGATTACACAGTTGCCTCTATTGCTATTTATTAACGATTGTCATATCAATTATTAATGTGAGGTATTTTAAGTTCATTCTAAATTTCTGACTTAGTTGAATTGTCTTTCTTTTTTTTTTTCCCTTGTTTTTGTTATTTGTTTGAGTATATTTAAGATCCAAATTCAAAGTGTGGCTTACCTTAGTGCATGTAGAATTTCCATTCTCAAAAAGCTTCAATTTTCATTCCAAACTTCAACAATCATCTTATTCTACCAAAACCTATAACGCAAAAGCTGTTTGCACCAAAAGAAACGAACACAAAAATTCTGATTTTTAAGTTTCAGTTTTTTGGCATTTTCTTTGGAGAATAAGAAGAATTGGGGGGTTTTTTTCTTTGGAAATTCTTGCTTTTTTTCTATGTAAGGGTGTGTTTTTTTGTTCATTATATTGAAGGGAAAAATATTTGTTGTTTATTGCATATATTTTTGTGATGAATTGTTTTGTAAATTGAGCTACATAGAACTTGGTAAGTGACTATGTAACTGAAACATATAATAGCTTCTAAGGTGTTAATAAATAATGTTTGTAAATTAGGGTTGTGTGTTTTCCTTCATTAGGAATTCTTCATGTCTGTAATGACTTGTTTTTAGCTCAATGAAATATGATCCATAAGGTGTTAATAAATAATGTTTGATTTTCTCTAGGTGCAGGTGGGGCCCAGTTCTTGATGTCAGAGCATACAAAAATAAAGAGCGGCTATATTTTTGTGAACAGGTAAAATTATTGAAAAGCATGATGTTATTTGTCAATTTTAGCAAATATTTTTGACAGTGAGTACATTTGGTATTGACTTGTGATAGATGTAAGGAGAAGTGGTCTCTTTTTGCTTAAATGTTATTTCACTCTTTAATCCACCAACTCCTCCCCCCCCCCTCTCTACATGATGAAAGGTCAGTGTTTCTATAAACTTACTATTTTTGAAAATTATGATGCTTCAGTCACTCTCTGTCTTTTCCTTCCATTTTTTAATCTGAAATCTTATGAAACTAAATTTAGTTATCTTTTATTCCGTTTACCCAAACAAGGGATCTGGGAACTTTAAGTCTTCAGTTTAAATGAGTCTACCTCAAATTTTTATACAGAATGAAAATGTTATGCCCTTCCATGAATAATCTCTGGTGTTTCTATTCATTTTATGTTTGCCTACAAATAGTAAAATTGACATCCTTGACTTTTTAAAAGCTTGAATATTTTTGTGGAGTTGTTACCCTTTTTTATTACCAATTAACTGCTGCATCTTAATTTAATTTCTGAGCTGATTTATTTTCTTGTATTCTTGTTCTGTTGATCAGACTGACGAGACAATGCCAAACACTTTGATCACAGCATATTGCGATATTATTAAGGAGGATTTTTCCCAGCGATGACAACTAGAATCAAGTTGGGAATAGCTTGCTGTGAATTTCATAAACAGGGTGGGTTGAATTTTTTTATTTTACTTTAATTTTCTGAGATTTTCCTTTCTGATTTTGGAATTCTAGTGCATTTGAAGCTGAGGACTTCTATATATGTATATAATTTTTTCTTAGGTATATTTTTGGGTTCATTATTGGAATCTTTGTTTTGGTCACTTTCAAAAATGTTTTCTCAAAATAGGTACTTTTCTAATTTACTTCATTTTTGGTTTTTGGTTATTTGCGGTTGAATAAAAAAGCAAGTTAGTAGAAATTGTGTGCATTTTCTTGCTTATTTTTTTCATAGACAGATAGTGGACTCAAGATCGGAAGTCCCACACTTAGATGTCAACAAACCTGGTGGGTCTTGGTCAATGTATGGATAGTTGATAATATATATCTTTAAACAATAGTAAAAATCATGAGAGAATTATTAATATGGAGAAAAACCCAAATTTTAGTTTTCCTCCACAATGCCAAGTAGTGTTATGGTGTGAACAAAGAACTCATTCTCACATGTCCAGCTTATCCCTCCCAAGAAAAAACTTGGCAATGAGTTTGAAGGTGTTGATCTTGGAACCAAGGAAGATGCTCTTCCGATCTGTCACCCAATTAAAATAAGTGATCAAATCAAATGTTACTTTTGATACCAAAGGAGCAAAAAGATGGGTTTTATCTTTTGCTGGGTTCGTCTTTTGTGCAGCAATAGTTGCATTGCCAGAATCAAACTGATGGTTGCTAACCTTTTGTAAAACATCTTTGTCTATAACAATGTATGCATGTATATATCTTTGATGTATATATCTTTGATATTTCCATATGACTGCATGATAGTTACCAATCAAATGAAACCATCTTAAGGTTCAAAACTCATGGTTTGGTTGTAGTAACTATCTTATTTTATATGTATAGAATAAGTCTGTTTCATGTAGTCAATCTTCAAACATTGTCATAGATAATTTGAACTTCTGTTTTTCTTAAATTATTTTCGTCCTTGCAACTATGCAATCATATCATAGAACATAACTTGAAATATATGCAGTTGACTCGCTTTTTCTGTTAACCTCACAAGAACTATAAATGCATCATGCTCAGCAGACATATAAATATAATTACGACCTGCTTACATGCAACACACGTAGCTACACTAGTTATTTATAATAGGGTCTTAACTTATAGGTCTTAAGATTCCTAAAAGTTCAAATATTTAATAGATTATTACTAAAAAAATATTTATTGTGAACTATTGAACTGTATTGTATTTCTCTCACACCGTCAGATTATTTTCCTGATTGGATCCAATATTCACAAATTTTCTTCAATATTTTCCTTAGGTTGTTTTAATACTATTTTTTTATTTTCAATAATGAAAAATATCATATTATGGGTAACACTTATATTGTTTTTCTGTACACACATGTAAATGATAAAATATTATAGTTTAAGGGCTATGAGAAATGTGACTTTGGGTATAGAAAAGGAATCTCATATTGGTTATTTAGTAAAAAGAATTGAATTAGACCTTAGCTTATGAGTTTTGAGCTTTCAAAAAGTTTAAAATTTTAATAGATCATTATTGAAAAAAGTTTATTATGAACCAGTGAACTGTGTCTATCTTTATCTCGCACTGTTGGATTGTTTTTTGAATTGGTTCCAGTGTTTGAAACTTTTTTAATGTTTTCCTTAGTTTTTTTAAGACCATTTTTTATCTTCATTAATGAAAGATGTCATATTACAGGCAGCACATATATTATTTTTCTTCACACACGTAAAAGATCAAATATTATAGTTTAATTGCCATTGGAAATGTGACTTTGGGAATAAAAAACGAATCCCACATTAGTTGTTTAGTAAAAAAAATTGAGTATGTATGCCTATATTAAGATATTTGGAGAAGGGTTATGCATAATAGAGCCTTTGGCATATGTGTCTTGATTTTCCAAAAAGTTTAAAATTTTAATGGATTATTATTGAAAAAAGTTTATCGTAAACCGGTATACCTTATCTATCTTTACCTCACACCATCAGATTATTTTCTAGATTGGATCCAATATTAGCCAATGATTTTTCCAATTGACTTCCTCATGATGGTTTAGTTTTTTAAACACTAATTAAATTATGTTAACATATTAAAATATTTAGTCTGTAGAAGCTATATATTATGAAAAATTAGATATCATCAATGCATATTACAAAAGTTAAAAAAAAAAAAAAAAAACGAAACGAGATAATAAATCAAGTGTATTTTGTAGAAAAATTTGGTGTTAACTCAGATAATTTTATATAGACATTTCGAGGGTTATAAATTGAAAAAATCTAAAAATTATGATTTGTGTTAAAGATGGCTAAACAACAAATTCTACTATAAATGTTGCAATACACGTATTATCATTCATCATTTATTCTAGTTGTATTTATCAGATGTGATGCATTTTCTAGTGCGTTATACACTGATAGCCTAATATAAACTCTAAAAATTTTCTTTAATATTTTTCTTAGGTTTTTTGTGTAGACCATTTTTTTACCTTCATTAACGAAAGATATCATATTACGGGTAGCACATATATTGTTTTTCTTTATATACATAAACGATCAAATATTATAGTTTAAATTTTTTTATACAATCATGTTTAATCTTCTTGAATTACTTATATTATCTGGTATTATCATCCCGTGCGATGCACGGGTGAAATAACTAGCTATTATAATAATTATAATAATTTTTAAGTAAAAAAATTATATTGCAATTAAAAGAGTGAGATTCAATATTGAAATTATCAAGTTTTAAATGATATAGTTAGATTACACAATAAGAAGAAATGTTACAGTTAAATTGCACTAATTAGCTATTTCAAAATAGAAAAGAAAAAAATAAAATAATAAAAAACAAAATATGACCTCAGTCATGACATCAACAGTTTAGGAGGAAAAACTTGTTTAGGCTACTTTTGATATAGATATATATATATATAGATATTTTCAATATTTTTTGTGATTTTCAATATGCAAATGTTTGAGTATCAAGTGTCAAGTGATTACCATTATACTCACATCCTCTAACTAATTTCATACCCATATGACTTAATGCCCCGCACACCCTCATCTAATTCGATAATATAGTTATCGAAATCAAAGCTAGAATCAAAATCTAGAGTTAGAAAAGGCAATAAATAATACTCTAAAAAATTCTCATTAATTAAAATTCATATCTATATATTATTAATCTAACTCAATTGTAACTTCTACGTCATCAATTGGTGCTCAACAAGCTAATTGATTAGTTTTGCTTATTTTTCACTATTTTCCCCTAACATGGAATTTGATATTCCATTTCCGGTTATTCAAGGAAACACATAAAGATTGAATTTTTTCCACGAAATTAATATTTTCCATAAAAAACAAATGCAATCAAAACACAATGTAGGTTGTTTACGGAAAATGCCTGTAATGAGAAAGGTGATGTGACTTCTATTTCTTTGGAAGAAGAAGGGCTCCACGGAATGCCAATCAACGATAGTTGGTAGAGTTAGCACTTGGCAAATTTGTACTTGCACTATAACTTTAAAAGGCTAGTGTAAACTTAGTTATACTGAATCATCTTTACTTGAATGTCTAATTTTTTAGAAAGATTTTGGTCAGATTGGAAACAGGAAAAACTTACAGGGTTAGCTTTTTGCCTTTTTTCTTAAACATTTTTAATGTTTTAGCAAAATGAGTTGGAATTGGAAATTTAAGATGTTCCTTCATTTAGGTTTGTTTGTCAAAAAATCATAATTCTAATAAATTACTTGGGTTATATGGATGAATATAAAAAAAATCTCACAAATATTTATTCTTCTTTCATATTAGCTTCCTTTTTTCATATGTTTGAATTTCCAAATTATAAAATGGTAAATTCTAAATTTCAAAGATGTTGAGAATGCAAAGAATTAATTCATAGTTCAAGCATGTGGTTTGATTGATACAATAATAGAATATATTCTTCAAGGTTTCAATATTAGAATGTGGTGTTATGTGCAGTAAAGAAGGACCTATACACAATGCCATGCAAGTGGATTGGTAAAACTGAATGTAGGAAAAGATTTTTACTACTAAGTTTATTGGTCTAATTATTTTTTCCTTTTTCCGTTGATGTACATTCATATTTTTATATTTTCAACTGATGTACAAATATTTCTTATTTAGTTTTAAAATTCCTATTAGTTATATTTTTGAACATCATTCTTCTTGTGCATCGCAGGTGTTATACTATTGTGTGTGTGTATATATATGCTACTCTTTTCCTTTAAAAAAAAAAAAAGAAAAAAAAAAGAGGCTATCTGTATGATTGTGGGTTCATTTTTCAACTACTATATCAAATTATGTAATTGGGTTTGATTGCAATTTAGATGGGAAAAAAATAGAGGCCTCTTACGAAATGTGGGCTTGCGATAAAATTGCTTAACAATCACATGAAGATCGGGAGAGATAGGGAATGGGAAAGCAAGAATGATATATTACGGGTCAATACCTTCTTCTCTAATTCTTTTCCTTTGATTTGAATGTATAGGTGATAAGAATATTCTCAACAAGCATAATAATCATATAGAGACCCAATAGATTGGTTAAAAAATATATGTATAGGTGATGAGAATATTCTCAACAAGCATAATAATCATATAGAGACCCAATAGATTGGTTAAAAAATTATTTTTTAACGACGTCGCAATGGTCTACTAGCAAGCATTTCAAATTATGTTCAGACTCTCGCTCAACGCAATAAAGGAATTAAAATAATTGTTACAAATCTAATGGTGAAGATCGAACCCATGAAATATCTTTTAATTGTTTTTTCTAATTGTATATGTGAAGCACCTATATGTGGTCATTATTCGATTGAAGTCTCCTAAATAAAATCTTCAATCTTAATTCTCCTTACATTAATACATGTAATGTAAGTTTCAACAAATGAGTTGGCGCGTGCTCTTGGAAACAATTAAAATTCAAAATAGAGAATCAATTATATACTACTAGCTAGTGTTGAATGCACATTAACTGCATACAGGTCGTGTTTTTTAGCTTTTTTGTGATATCAAGGCTAACAAGCACAACTACTCTATATTTTATGTATGAAATTTTTCTAAAACTCTACCCGTGCAACATACGAGTGGAAATCAAGTTTATAGTAATAAATTTGATCAATTCATGAGTTTTAACTTTTCACCTTCCACGTCTTTTGATTTATTTCCTTCTTTTTCCCCTTAAACTTTCACACAAGTTATGAATAAATTTATTACTATCTTATTAAATTGTCTATTGATTATAATTTTTTTTTTTTGAATTGCAAGGGTATTGTAGGGGAGGGGAATCAAACCCTGATCTAGGGTGTGGAAAGCTAAAATTAATGCCATTAGACCACATAAGTCTTGGCCAATTTAGTAGTTACATTATTTTGCAAATCTTTTTTGTTTGCTGTACATGGTACAATTCAATTAAATATATATATATATATATACGCAAAAAATCTATTGGTCACTCTCAAACTAATAGAATTTAAAAAGAGATAATGGAATGTGATCTTAGATTATCTTTCTTCTTCGGTGTACTTGATATATCATGATTCGCTTTACATTCGATTTATTAGTGTATTCATCATACTATAGAGGTCAGTTTCCATTGACCCAATATCATTTTTTTCTTGACAATTTTATCACCTATTTCAACAAAGTTCACTATAATATTATTAATAATTATTACTTCAAATACATGTACATATTTTTCAACATTTTACTTAAGACGTACAATGCATCCAAGTATCACTGGTTACATGAAAAATGGTTTTAGGGTACCCATTTTCAAACAACAGTGACTAAAGTTTTATGTTTAAATTAGGTCTTCTCTCCGGCCCCCACCTCACCCCCATCCCACCCGCCTCCCTCCCTCTCTCTATTCAAGCTCTTCCTTCACTTTATTCAAGCGCTCACCTCTCTCTTTCTGCTCTTTTTCTGTCTTCACACCACAACCACCACTACCGCCACACGTCTCCGCTGCTAGTTCAAAGTCCGATCACCGACTACTCTGGTAAGGCTGGTCATACTATATGATGGTTGTCTCTAAGAATCCTCAACCTGCGATGAGCATAAATTGTGAATTAGGGTTTGGAATTAACAATCCACTTGTAAGGTAACGATCATCGCCGAAGTTAAGGTTTGAATTAGGGATTATGCTTTAATTTTGTTCATTTTAGTGTGATTTCTATTTTCAATTTGGGCTTCATGATTTCTGGTTTGATTTTGATTGATGTCAATCAGAGGAATTAGGATTTGATTTCTATTGGGTATGTTGCCAAAAATAATCTAAAGTTGAAAAGGAAAGAAGAAGAGTTTTTGAAGGAAAAAGAATCCAAATCCTAGAAGGAATTGTCTTATCTTCCAAGTCAACGAAGCTTATAAATAGAGGTGTTTTCCTCTTCTTGTATGCACAAGTGATACAAGTGAGTTGAGGAAAAAATTGGTGAGTCTATCGACTTAGGAGTTTTTTTGTAACTCTTTGTGGTTTATTCAAAGGGTAGATGTGTAAAACTCAAGATGATTTTTTTGGTGTCACTTGGGTCGGGTCCGAGAGTCTTGTGAGGAAAAATAATAGCCTATTGTCTTAGGATTTCTTGGATTCTTTGCGGATTGGGCAAAGGGTAAAAATTGGTACATGCGGTAAAGCTTGTTATATTTTTCTTGTAATACTTGGGAGATCGATTAGGCAAGTGAAAATTCTAAATAGTTGTAGCGATTTTAATCATATAGTGGAAAATTTTGACAATCTATTAAATTTGTCTTCGTTCTTTTATTTTTCTTGTCTCAACTAAATTCCTTAAACAGCGGTTCTATGGGCGTAATTGGGGAATTTGCCTTAATTCCCAACTGTGGTATTAGAGCATCGAGTTTTGCTTGAGGTCGAGCACAAAAAGGATACGGCAAGGTATAGAGTGGAGAAAATCAAGTCTGACTTGTGGTTAGAACAATTCTGGAATTTCTTGATTTTAGTTAGACGATTTAAAGCTTTCAAAGGGAAACCGTCCCCATGTTATGACAAAGTTGTTGAAGCCAGTATAAATGATGGTGATTGAGAAGATTTAGATTTGAAGACTGGAAACAGGATATGTCCCTATCTAGTTAGGAATGTTCTTGTAAATATTTATAAAATATTTGCTGTAAAGGAACTATAGCGTCAGTTTGGAAAGGTGTATCTAGCAAGAGGTTCTTCAAATTTGTTGCACATGAAAAATGATTCAGTTTTTTTCTAATTGGTACATGTATAAAAATTCTCAATGGGCTCGTCTGGAAACTGGTAGGTGTTGCAACTTGTTGGTGTTGTAGACTGGTTGACCACGTGAGAAAATATTGTTGAGGTGGAGCAGGTTCGGCTACTGTTCAGATTTGGACAATCCAACTCTCTTCGTGTAAAGGCCGTGTAGATGTACTATGAAGTAGGTAGGTACATCCTCATAGTGTGTCACTAGGTGTCATGGTAAAAGATGTGTGTTACTTTTAGCGGTTGTATTTACACACGGGCATTGGTTCGCAGTGATACATAGTGTGTGTTTGTAATAATGTTGATAGCGCACGACGCTCTTCCGATCTGCTAACAAGAGAGTTGCACCACAAATATCAACAAGTCTATATCAACATTGAGCCGATGAAATGATTGGAATTTGTTGTTAATTTTAGGTGGTTATACTAAAGTGGTGGAGTATGGACTATCAAAGTGTGTCAAAAACTTGCTTAGTAATTTCTCAAGTATTATGTATAAGACTGGAGAAGACGAAGATTTTTGGCTTATTTTAGCAAGGTGAAGATTGTAGAGTATGTTGCCAAAAATAATCTAAAGTTTAAAAGGAAAGAAGAAGAGTTATTGGAATAATAGGAATCTAAATCCCAGAAGAATTTTCTTGTCTTCCAAATTAATGAAGCTTATAAATAGAAAGTCTTTTTTCTCTTTTTTATGCACAAGTGGTACAAATGAGTTGATGGAAATATTAGTAAGTCTAGTACCTTGAAAGTTTTCTTGTAATTTTTATGTTTTATTCAAATGGTAGAGAATTAGGTGTGGTAAAACTCGAAGTGATTTTTCCTGTGTCACTTGGGTCGGTTCAGAGAGTTTTATGAAGAAAAATAGTAGCATAGTGTCTTGAGATTTCTTGTATTCTTTGTGGGTTGGGCAAAGGATAGAAATTGGTAGATGCAGTAAAACTTGTTATATTTTTCTTGTAATACTTAGGGGATCGGTTTGGTAAGTGAAAATTCTATATCCGATCTGCGACTTTAATTATATAGTGGAAAACTTTGACAATCCGTTAAATTTGTCTTCGTTTTTTTATTTTTTTTGTCTCAACTAAATTCCTTAAACAACAGTTTTACTGACGTAATTAGGAAATTTGCCTTAATTCCTAACAATTTCTTGCCACTTTGACTGTGGTGGTGGTCGTAGTAGCTGTACAATGGTGTTGTGACTCACCGAAATCTCACTAGTTTTGTTTGTAATAGGGTAATGACTTGTGGTCAGAAATTGTAACTGTGGTGGTGGTTGTGACGACAAGATGGTGGTGTTGTGCCTAGTCGGAGCTAAGTTGTGACCTAATAGATTTGTGATCGTAACAAGTTGTGACAAGTTAGAGATAATTTGTAACGAGTAAACAGTTACGACTCCTGTGACTGTTAACCTTTTGTGATCTATCACGTGCACCTGATTGTTGAGTTTTTAGTGAAAAGTGTTAAATTTGTATTTGTGTATTAATTAAAGACATCTCCAAGGGTCCTCTATATTTAAGGGAAACCCTTTTCCTTAAATTTAGGGGAATTCATTTTTTATACCTTTTCATTTTCTTTTAATCTATATACATATAAAAGTAATTAAGTATGTGGTACCTTTTACAGTATTTTTCCCGTCAAAATTGTTTTAAGTGAAGTCATTTTAGATTTTTTCTTACATTTTAGGTAAATTCCGCGATAAATTGTAGATTAATTTTCCTTTTTTTTCAATTAATTAGGGATTATAGTCTTTATCTACTCTTATCTTCAAGAATTTTTTTCATAGGTTTTGGAAATCCTTTCTAATTGATTATCTTTTTTCTGTACTGGAGCTATCTTATCTTCCTAGATATTTTGCTAGATTAATCTATATTAAAAGTTTTTTTAATTCAAAATTTTTTTAATATCTTACATATATACAAATTTTTTCTCCCAGGATTGTTGTTCATCCACTCACAGTTTACTGTTCCTTGGAATAGTGTCTTTACCAAATTGCCCTCATTTTTCTCAGCCAATTTCCTATTTTACCCCATTCATCTCCCTCGTTCTCTGTCTCTGTCTCTGTCTCTATCTCTCTCTGTCTCTCATGGTTTTTCTTATCATCATCGTTCACTTGAAGTTTGATAGGATTGGGCCTGGGAAAATTCGCGTTCATCATCATTTGCCTTATTTTTGCTTGTTCTCTTCTTTTTTGTCACTTCTGCTCTGCTCAAGAAATCCACCCACTTTAGAGATTGAGTGTTGAATACGTCGATCTCTCATCTGATTTCTTCGATTACCTTGACTTCGATGATATGTAGCGGTGTGGTGAGTCTGATGTCTAAGAAATTTGGCTTTTGCTGATTATTGCAATTTTTCTTTTCTTTTTCTTGAAGAGGTTTTATTTTATGGGTCTTCTTATATGATGTTGTCTAATTTTTATTTGCTAAATTATTGCCTTTAGCTTGTGTCCGAATTTGACATTGTACCTCTGGAAAGATAGAGTAGATTACCCATTTGTTTGATTGTTCTCGTTGATGTTCATTGTATTGAAATGGGTTATTTAGCTTCTTGAAATAGTGTGTGTTCTTGATTTCTGGTAGCTTCTTAATCACCATTCTGGATTACTTGCAAGTTTGAGAAGATTTTAACCTATTGATTTAGGCTTAAAATTTGGAAATACACAAATTTTTTGAAGTGAAGAAGAATTAATAATGTTGAATTTCGGGCTAATCTATATGGTATACATTTTCGCTCCATTTTTTTTTTTTTTTTTTTTTAAAGTTAGCTTCAATTTTGGGTTAAGGCTTTAGATTGCTATTTAAATCAATATTTGTATTTTTGTTAGTAGTGCAAATGAATGTGTGGTCCTTCTACCATTTCCATTGACCCAGTCCGAAGCAAGGTGTTAATTTTTCTTTCTTAAATTTTTGCTGCTGAGAAAATATAGAGGATTAAGATGCTAAAAAATAAGGTTTAACCATCCATAAACAAAAACAGAGGAGTAAGGATTTAAGAATGTTTGTTAGAATTTTTTTATGGTAAAAAATAAGTAAAAAGAAATGCTACATAATTGATGGTTGCTGGAATGGTTTTGAAATTTCCTTTACGTGATGGATCAATTAGAGTTTTGTTGGATAATCTAACGGCTGAGTTTGTGATGATTTCTTTGCATTTAGCATCACGGACACTAAAAACCATTTTGACAGTAGCAAAACCTATTAAACCTAAACTTCTCTCTCGCTATGAGTTGCAACAGTAAACAGTTTGTATAACTGATTCTAATTGAAGGGAAGTGTCAAAGTCAAGAGCAATCAGTGGAAGTATCATATTAGAAATATGGATAAAATTCAAGAATCTGAAGTGTAAGCAAAAATTAACATATTTCACAACTTTTTTTTTTTTCAATTTGTTGTTTTTGCTAATGAAAAACTTCCAGAAAGGAATACCAAGTTATCCACAGATTGTTCTTGCTAGATCAAGTAAAGGATTTGGCATTTCATCTTTATTTGGCATTTCATAGTTGCATTGAAGGTTGCTCAATGTTGTGAAATTCATAAGGGTATCCTGACTTCAAATTGCTTAATTCTTTCTTCGAAATTCATTTTTTCATTCAAAGTGTTTAAGGCACCAATGAAGTAATAACATATCTCTTAATAAACATCAAGATTGAAGGAAGTCAAATGCTTTATAAATCATGTTTTATTTTTCTCTACAATTATATCAAAGATGTTTTATTATTATATTTAACTTACATACTGTTGTTTAGTATTTTTGAATGATTTGATTTCATAATGTTAATATAACGCATTTTGTGTTACAGCATGTGACTAATTTATCTGGCAAAGAAACCTTGGTACGCATTACTGGTATAAAATGTTGCTTAACATTTTGATTGGAGTTTAAGATTCTCTCGATTATTTATTTGCAAGTTGCTTACTGTTTGGTTAGTTTCTTTTGAACTTGGGCCCTAGTTGCTCGTTATCTATGGATTCATTGTTAGGTCAAGACTATAAATGGGCTGCAATCAAATATTTATTGCCATGGTTTGTAGATCCTTTCAGTTTTGTGCCTATGTCAAATTGGTTGATGGAAAATATGATCTTGTTTTCATTTTAGCTTGTGATTTATAAATTAAGCAGAAAATTGTATCCTTGACCAAATACTATTGTTATCACGTGTTTTTTAATTGTGCGAACTCAGTTAATTCTTCTGCTTTACAGAGGATATACTTGCAAATTGTAAATGCAGTGAACTTTCTTTGTTGTAAGAAACTACATAGGGGTGATCCCTGTAGGTGGATTTGATGTCTATTTGTTTTAGATATTGTACCTTGTTGTACAGTCAGAACAGATAATATGTTGGTCTACATGTTATGTCGTAAAATCTTTATTCTATCGTAGAGTTGATATTGTACATTACAAGCTTTGAGATTTGATAGAATTTCAGCATCGAAATGGCTTAGTTGCAACAACAATAATAGATTCATTAGTTCTTGATCTCAGCATCTAATTGCATAGGGTATGATTTGAAGGTGAAAGCAAATAGCGATGAATCTTCCCCATATTGTTGCTCTTGAATAATCCAAAGAAGTTTACTGTGTAAGCTTGATTTAGGTTTTAGTTGCAGTTTTCCATCAGATTTCAGATGAACTCCACTGGTGCTAGGCATTGAACCTCAAAGAACATGGCATAGCTGCTTCTTATATGTTTTGGCTATGTTATTAACACTTTAATGTCATTTTTACTTAAAAAACTATATGAAATTATACTAAATTGTCCACGCGAATTTTAGCAAAAAAATAGCACTAGAGAGAGTGTGTGTGTGTATCTTATCTAAGAACTATTTCGTAATTTTCATTAGACAATTTTCCTTTTTACTAGTGCATTAATTTTTAATTATTTTTTATATGCTTTTAAAATGAATTGTTATTAGATTACATCTTTTATATATAATAAATATGATTTAATTAACGTTTTATAGTTTACAAAATTCCTATCACGATATAGTCACAGAGAAAAATAAAATATTTAATTTCTTGAGGTATAAGAATGACAATAGATTGGGTCAAGATCGGCTATGCTACACCCATTGCCCCACCCGTCAAAAAAAAATTTTCACATCCCCACTTAAATCAGGGATGGACTGATATGAGTAATTCATATTACTCATTTATTAGTCAATTTATATATTTTTATTTTCATTTTTGTTTAATGAATAGTATTATAAATACCAAAATTACAATTGAAATTGCTAAGCTTTCTTGAGAAGTTTTGTCATCTTTTTACTTTTCAAGCCATTAGAAATTTTAGTAATTATTTTTATTTTTGTCAAGAAACAGTTAAACAAGCCGGGTACGAATAAAAATTATCATAATCTTCCCCAGCCCATTGTGAAGTCGAGTCAATTTTCATTATCTAATCCCCAATATAAATACCCAGTTAGTCGGGTATTCCCCGTCTTAATAGGGTTGGGCACCCGTGAGTATCGGGTTTGGCAGGCTTTTTTACAATCTCTACTAAGATCACTCAACATCGACCCATATCGAATAAACACATAATAATTATTAGTTAACAACAAGATAATCAAAACAGTGTAATTTAATGTGGCTAATCATACATTATTTAACATGTTGTATTGATATTAGATACAATTTGATTTATTGTCTTCTCGTGCAATGGATGGGTAGAATCTAGTTGTACAAAATGAGATAATATTTTTAATTTAATTAAAACCATACTTAATTTGCATAATATAACAACTAGTTAGTCTATCCGTGCGTTACACGGGAAACACATACATATCTAAAGCAAACTAAAGTAAATAATTAATTAAACGATAAAAAACAAGAGTGATATACGTTCATCAACCAGATAACTCAAACTAAAAATTAACTAAAAGAAAAATATGTGCAACTTCTTCCAAAAGTAATATTCTATGCTAATTAATTAATTGCTGGCAAATATATTTGTACAATATATATAGAGCTGTTTGTATACTTATTTGAGAAGGCGGCCTGAAGGTTATTTTGACTATTAAAATTTAAAAAAGAAAGAGATAATTACGATTTGATTGCTGCACTTTCCCAATTAAACGCAAGAAAAGAGATAATTAAGAATTTGATTGATACACTTACTTAGTTAATCGAAATCTAAAGTATCTCTAAAGACCAAATGTTTCGCCTCAATGTCTGGGAGATGATCAAAAATTATTATGCAAAATGAAAAGATGTAATAAACAAAATTTTGAAAATTTGAGAAAAATAAGATTAAGATAAGCAGATAAATAGATTATTAAAAATTACAATGCAAAATTAAAAATTAACACACCACTTAGTTAGTATTATCCGATTATTATTAAGGTGAACGAAGATAAAACAGAAAAATAAATGAGACATCAGCGACGTCAGCATGACATCAAATTCCTAGTTCTCTTAGGATGCTAGTTTTAGACAGGAAAAGTTTAACCCAACACTTATTTAGTATTATAAATTATTCGATTATTATTATGGTGAATGAGAATAAAAATAGAAAAATAAATTAGACATCAAATTCTTAATTCCTTTAAGATGTCAGTTTTAAGCGGGAAAAAAATTAACCTACCACATAATTAGTATTTATAAATATATATAGATTATAATTAGTTAAGGTTAAATAATTCATATGTCGGAATGAACCAATTACAATAATAGTATTTAATAAAATTAAAATATATATAATATCTGAATTACAAAAAATAAATTAATAGTATTAATAAAAACACAAAAAATTTGTAACCCAAAAATGAAATAATTAAATGTTATAAGTAAAATTAATTCATAAATGGCATGTCTATAATTAGATTGGTAGCAATTTCGTAAATACAAGATGGTATTTTTGTAGTCAATTCCTTACCCTAAAATATGGAGGAAGTGAACACGTTCCTCTAAATTTTAGAGAGGATTGGAGATAAATCTAATCCCCAATAAATTTCACTATTCTACCCAAACTAATCTAACATATTTCATTGCACCAATCAACAAGATATTGGGTAGAGGCCCACAAGCCCATATACTTGATCTAGATTCATTGGAGCTTTCGCTCTTAGCGTTCAGGAACCAAAAAAGCCCAAGGAATTTCCTATATTTACACAATACCCCATGTTAATCTTTTACTGTGTCAAAATCTGCCCCTACACTTCTTTCTTTCACCGCCTGAATTCTAAACCACCCGGCCGGGTCAGATACCGAGTCCCAAACGGGTCGACAGAGTTGGAAGCACTCTGCGAAAACTCACTCTGAAAGAACGCCGAGTTGTCGACTCGCTGGGTTCTGAATCCACTCTGTACCTCTTCATCCCTGACACGGCCAAATCCAGTTTGTGGGATGGCAGAGCAAAAATCTTGGTTCTGCTGGTTGCTGATGACTCCCTGAGTTTGACCCAGCTGAACTTGGCTGAGTTCAGGCATCGAGTTGAGCCCAGCAAGAGTTGCCCAGTCAAAATTTTGAAGATTCAGCTTCTGATCGTTTCCTTGTTCAAAGTTCTTGAGAGAATTCATTCTTGGTAAAGAGTAAAAATGGTTATCGATCTGTGGTAATGATTCCATAACGTCGTCGTATCGGGACGAGGAAGATGAAGATGAGAAATGACTGTTTTCTATGGTGCTCTGAACTTCTTCCGAAACGGACTTTTGTCCACTTGGATTCTTCTTGTAAATCCGGCACAGCACCCAATCATCCAACTGTACAAAACTAAGTACCAATTTTAGCACCCTAAATACAAATTCATAGAAATTGATCTACGTCTAACATGGTTACTAATTAAAGTTGAAAATATTTTTTAAAACTCAATCAAATAATGCATAAATTAGCATTAAAAATTAGCATTTTTTCCGAGATCGGACACATAATCATAAAACTAATTGATAATTTATTAGCTATAAAATGTCATTTGTAAATTATAAGGATCTTTTATCCCAAAGTCAGCAATTACTGCTTAATTAATATTTCAACAAGTAGTAGTCATCTGACTTTTTAAAAAGTAGTTAATAATAAGGTGCCATCATATTGTCAAAATATTTTAATTATACAAAGTTAATAATAAGGTGCCATCATATTGTTACTCGCTCCTTGACACCTTATGATACTAAAAGTTTTTTTAAATTAATTTTTTTAAATTAATTCTTTTGAGATTACAGAGTATAAGTAGACAATCTAATTCTTAACCAAGTGTTTAAACAGTATCTAAAATGACATTAAACCACATAAATTTTGGCTTATGATACTGAAAATTAGCACTATTTAATTGATAAAAAGCAAATAATTTTTCCTATTAATATGTGTCACTGTCGTACTTGTGTAATGTGTTAACATCAATTGTCAATGCTATAAAATATCAACATACACATTATTGATGCCCGGAAAATTAATTAATAGTTAATACGTGTTCAAGTAACACACATCATCTTCGATGCAATAACGTAAAACAAAACTAGTCCAAGGAGAATGTCTACCAAGCATAATTATCATGTAATGACATATATTCTCTTTTATCAGCTTATGTGAGCTTCGAATTCACGCAAATCATTTGCATTGGACGACAGGTGACCATCCATTTTAAAATTCAACTTGTCAACCCATGCTATATATATCATCATGAGTGGTGAAAAAATTAACGAATTTAAAGAGCAATTATATTGATATTATATCTTTTATTAATCATACTATTATTTAATTATACTAACTATCCTTTATATTTTTAATTTTTTACACTTCAATCATCAACTTATTTTTATCATATTTTTATTTTGAGTATTTTATTACCACAAAATCTTGTATAAAATGATATCTTGATTTTGAAAATTCCACTTACGGAATTGATTAACATTTTTAAATAAACAAAAAACATGTGGTATCAAATTATACACTATTACATATTTTCATATGAGATTAAAGCATAAAAATCAAAATTGTTTTTAAATGTATTCAATCAGTAAGAATAAGAATACAATAGGATGGTTAAATAAAAAATTTGAGAGAAAAATGCAGCAGAAACTTTTAAAAGATTTAATACCATAGAAAATTAATATTGGAGACGTTCGCAGTAATAAAAATATTGTGTACTTAGTAAAAACAAGTAGTATATATAGAATTCTACCACTTTAAACTGTATAAAAACTTACCCTTGGTCTGCCATTTTTCTTGGGAGATTCCGTGAGTCGATATTCATGCATGATCCAGTTGGTTTTGGTTCCTTTGGGTGCCTTTCCAACGTAAAAAACCAGTGCCTTCTTTATACCAACTTTTCTTCCTTGCGTGGTTACCATCTTATCGGTTCCGGTTGCCTTCCAATAACCGGTACCCGCCATTCTATTCGGCTCTCGACCCGTTTGGGTACTTCCTGTCCCTTGGACTGAAGAAATACCATTCTTTCTCTCCAAATATTGCTTTGCCTTCAGTTGATCCAAAAACAAATTACCAAGACAAGAGTTAATGCAAACAAATAACAAAATTTAATAACATCATTACTCGATATAATAGACTGTTCCAAACTAGTTTTTTGGGGTACATAAATCACCAACTAAACATGTCACTCATTCATATTAGAAAAATATATCTGTCTAAGATTACATCTAAATGAAGGATTTGAGGTAAAACTTACTGGGAAGATCCCATGGGTCGAATTTATACAAATCAATCTCTGCAATGATCTGCAGGGAGAATTGATGTCCAGCAATCTTTCTACACAAATACTGCACGAGAAGCTCCTCGTCGGTCGGATAAAACCGGAACCCAGGAGGCAAACTCAGTTGCGAAATAGGGTCGTTGGTTGCTTCAGCACCCATTTCTCCAAAATCATATGCTTCAATTCCAAAACCAAACTCTCTAAAAGTATTTTCCAAGAAATGGAAGGGACAATGGAGTTTTATAGTGAGCCGTAAAGTAGAGATAAGTACGGTCGTCCTTTTCTAAGGGAGTCAAAAAGTGGGTCCCACAATAATGATTGCATTAATATAGTGCCACGTGTACTTGGTTGGGTGCAATCAACCGGCCGACCTTATCTTTTGGGTGCATGAACCGCAGATAGGCCGCTAAATGATCAGCCTCCGTTGCCACGTGCCTTACTCTGGCTCTGCTTCTAGAACCTTAAACGCGTTATCATTTTTGTCTTTTTCCTCGTCGAATAAAGGCATTTGTATAGTTGGGAGTAGAGTATATGCTTCCGACTCCCGACATCATCACCTGCTTCGCACTAGCGTAATTAGAAGATACTAGAGGAGTAGTCGAAGTTGACGATTTTAGAGTTTGATTGATGTTATTTATATTATTAATTTATAATTTTTTCTATTATTAATTTAACATTTAATTTGATAATTATTTAATTATAATAATAAATTTTAAATTTTTTTACATTTCTATTTCTCCTCTCATTATAAATTCTTTAGATTTTGACAAGTAAATAGCATCAAACAAGCTCTTAGTCTGATACTAGTCCTTTTTTAAAATTTTTCCAAAGGATTAAAAAAATGGTAATAATAATTTTTTACGAAAACGTTAGCAGTCGGAATCGGAATGGCGACCCCTATGCGCTTATTGTGAGTGAACATTTCTACAATGAGACATAAGACAACCCTGTCACACTTATAATTAAAAAGTGTTCATTTTTTACTCCTTGTACTTCATAAAATCACTTGTTTTATCTTATTATTTTAAAAAATATAATGATGAAATGATTTAATTTTTTATGATAGTGATAATTATTACAAACTATCATGTAATTCATGTACGAGTTGGACTATTTCTTTGAACTTCGCCTCAAGCTCCCAAAGAGAGAGAACCAGCAGCGTAGTGACGAGATGTATTTTATTAGTAGATTTCGAATTGCTTTATGATTGTGAATATATGCCAAACAAACTTGGGGTCTGCTTTTTTTTACTGTAGAAAGTTTATCAAAATTTGCTACATCTTCTTGGATATTTAGAGCTTCTTCTTGAGAGATTTGTGTAAAATAGATTTGTTAAAGGCCAACTTTTCTCGGAAAATGTATCGTTATATAAGAAAGATTATGGTAGAAATATAAGAAAGATTATTGAAAAGTGTAAACACTGTTTTTTTTATGGAGAATATATTTGGTAATTTTTTATTTAGATAAAGTTAAAATTAAAGCTCCCGCGAACAAGGTTTAGTAGTTCAGACTGTTGAATAATTTCTTAATTCAACCTTTCAACCTAAGATAAGAATTGTAATAAGAACAAGTTTTGAAACAATCACATGTTATAAAAGGCGACTTAATTAATTTTAGAGGCTGAGTTTAAAGCTTGATTATTAAGGGTAACTCAATGTCTGCTCGATTTGGCAGGAAACTAATTCTGTTCTATTTTAAAATAGAAATATATTCTGAAAAAGTGAGTGGTATAGATTTGTACAAAGTAGATATATAGCAGTCCGGCTATAGAAACAGATCGGGCTCCGAGTTTAGAGCCTGACCACCAATTACAGGGGACCAAGTGTATTTTAAAATACAAATGACCCTCTCTGATTGATAGTCGGCTCCAAACTCGAAGCCTGATTTGTTTCTATAGAAAATTTAAGGTACATAAATCTCATGTGATATGTAAATATCACTAGTTTGACAGAATTCTATTGTAAAAGTATAATCACTTTGATAAGTACTCGTAACACAATCGACACAATCTCACCTCAAAGTTCATCGTTGAACTTCTGCTGAAACTATGTGAAAAGCCTCGTTATCTTCTAAACCTTACCAAAATCTTATTAGAATTACTTTAAAATAAAAATCTTATTAGAATTCAAAATTTTCGATTGAATTATTGGTACGTCGCTCCACAGAGCTGATTATATCTTTTCCTTTCTTCTCCCTGCTTCACGACTAACCCCCTTATCAACCGATACCTATTAACATTTGAGACATTCTTGATCCACTCCAACTATAGAAGTAATTGAAGAAATTTTTTACTCTTACGTATTACCTTCATCTTAAAAAGATAGTCATATTTCTTATTTCATATAAATTAAAAAAAATTCATTTAATAGTATGAGAAATGTAAATTTTAACGTCATTTCTCTCTTATACCCTTTAATTTATTAATTATTACACTTTAATAATTCTATTTTTATGATAACTATGCCTATTAAATAGGAGTATAAAAGAGAACTAATATTTCAATTATTTTTTAAAAAGAAAATTAGACTATATTTTGAGACAAACAAAAAAAGAAAATTGCACCATTTTTTTAAAACGAAGGTAGTATTTATTACATAAATTTTAAAAACTTCATTATGAATTTCTACCATTATGTACAGAATAGTTTGATACGTGTAATAAAAAGAAGAAACTTGTTCGCTTGAATTTAAAACGCCTAGGTGGGTAAGGAAATTTGGGTACATGACACGGGCAAACACGTCTAAGGAAAAAACCTAAAGTTAGGGGAATATTTTCGGAAGGCTGAGATGGGATAATATTATGACACGTAAATGTTGGAAATTTTCTACGAAAATAGTAAGGCTCTTTTATAAAGAGTCTTACCTGATATCGTATGAATCTAATAAAAATAGTTTCATATTGTGTGCGATTATTTTTATTAGATTAGTACTAAAAAAATGTAAGACTTAAGAAGTCTTATCTAATTTTATAGAATGACTCCTCTAAAGATTGTTTTATTCTTCTTTCTTTGCAGCTTTCTGTATTTTTCGTAGCCAAATTGGAATTTCTTTTACTCTACAACCTCGCTTTGATGGGCGATCAACTCAAACTTTGACTTTTATGATGGGATCCATTTGGCAATCAACTATGGTTGCTGTCTAAACTTGTCAATTTCTATAGCGCTTGCTGCATCATTTTATTGGATCACTTGATAGAAAAATCAAGCCTTAGTTTGTTAACTCCAAAAAATTCATTCAACACGTCATTGTTGTGTGACTGAAACATTTTACTTATAATAATTAATTAATACTAACCCCGTGGTACAAATATAGACTCATTATCATTTTTACAAGAATTTAAGTAAGTATAATTTATAATGATAGAAAGTAGGTCTATACATGATTTGATTTGATCGTTGTTTTAAGAAAACTAAACCAAATCGAAAACCGATGTTTTATTAAGAAATAACTATTTAGTTATTTTGTAATATTAAAACATTAGTTTGGTTTAGTTATGATTATATATAAATGGTTAATTATATTTACACCACTCATTTTACTAAACACATTACATTTTTATTAATATGAACATCCCTAATTTTTGTTTCTTATAGTATTTAAGCCCTTAAAAGTTTCTGCTCTATTTTTTTCTCAAATTTTTTATTTAATTATCCTTTCATATTCTTAATGATCAAATACATTTAAAAACTTTGATTTGTGTATTTTAAAATTATATGAAAATACGTAGTTATGTATAATTAGATATTACATTTTGTTTATTTAAAAATTTTAAGCAATTCCCGTAATGAGATATTTAGAATTAAGATATCATTTGACATAATATTTTATGATAATAAGATGTTAAAAATAAAAATATGATAAAAATAAGTTAATAATTGAAGTGTAAAGAATTAAAAACATAAAGGATAATGAGTATTATTAAAATGCGATGTTGTTAGTAAAAGATATGGTGTCAATATAACTACTCTAAATAAATAATAAGATATAGTTTAATTAGGTAGTCAACTAAAGGTAAAAAGAGAAAATATGTACTTTAAAGAAGTAACAATAATATTCTAAGATTTGAGTTACATAGTTTTAATAGAAATCGAGATTGTTTAATAACTTTATTTTTTTAACACTAATAGTCGTCAGTTGTAATGATAAATACGTGTCAGTTGTAATGTAGACGCCTATGTAGGAGACGTTCATTCTCAAAGCATAGGCATCGGTTGTAATCAAACAACTGACGCCTATATCATTTATTTATTTTTTTTTAAGTTTTAGGCGTCAGTTGTTTCAAAACAACAGACGCCATTTGATTTTTTTTTAAATCCACTAGAAATATTTATTGCTATCCTACGAAGCTAGAATAAGAAATGCACCCAATCCACAACCAGAAGAATTTCCATCACCAATACTAGCAATTTCCATATACTTTAACACAAATATCGTCATCAACTTAATATAAATGAAACTACAATCAATAACTACTCTATAATCTAGAATTATAAACTAACGTAAATAAACCATTAGTTAAAATCAAACTAGCTATACTAAATATAATTAAATCTAAGTACTCCAAACATCAATTACTATTATATTATTATACTACTCTAATTATCGCCATATCTTAACATAAATATGACTACAATCAATAACTAATTTAAACAATATTAGTAATAACGTGATCTATAAATTGAGCAAAACCATTATGTCATTAATTAATCATTGAAATAATATGCACCACTAACTATTGAAATGTACATATTTGCATGAAGATCTATAATCTATAGGTAAATAATATTTCAAAATAGATAAAACTAAAAGTCACACACAATTGTCGATAAGGTACTCAACACATTTCCCCGAATCTCATCTATATTAGCTTGAAAAATAATTACTTAGTTAATAATATATATACATGAATAATTAAATAATTCTTAGTTTTCGAAAAATATTTATACCGTATTAAGATATTCTTCAGTATTAGAATATAGTATGACTATCTCGAATATATTTCTCATCACACAATAGCCACACTCATTGAATCCCGGTTGCTGAGCGCACTAAAAGTTCCGATAAGTCGAAAATAAATATTAGTAACCAAAAAGCTAAAATATGAAACTTCAATAGTTATTGTAACAATTAAATGATATTTTACATACAACACTTGATTTCTATGTGAGATTTTTGTTCAGTATTTTCCTTGATGCTTACAGCACTTTAAGTACCTTAAAGTTATAATGTGTGTGTGTGTATATATATATATATATATATTAAATAAACTTAGACTTATGGAATGAGCTGTCACGCCTAGGAATGACAATGAGACGGGTATTACTCGATACCCTAGAATACCCGCTCCGTTAAGTATTGGGGCGGGTACGGGGCGAAATAAGACGGGTTTTGGCCGCCCCGCCCCCCCTGATGCCCAGTCTCTTTTTTTTTTGAAAAAGATATTTTGTTCTCTATGAAATTTCGAATCTAGATGCCAAAGATGAAACTGACATGATACTTAGAATGACTTTTCATATAGTTTTAATTTCATTTTTTCTATATTGTTTTAGTTATTTCTTAACGGGGCGGGTAACGGGTATTTTTTTTATACCCGCCCCGAATCACCCCTGCCCCGACCCGCCCCATACCCGATTGAGGCGGGGGATTTCTTGTCATTTCTTGTCACGCCGCCGCTAATTTTCTAATATTTCTGAATATTTTATGTTAATTTATAAATTATGTAGCGGAAGCTTTGATTCAAGCAGCGCGGACGGGACGTGCAGAACGATCCAATTTATCTTATCTTACAGAGTTTAATAGACAAAACTAATTATATAAGTTAACAAATCGTCAAACTTCTAAAGAAACATTAAAGCTAGGTTTTTTTTTTTTTTTTTTGGAGAAAATATAGAGAGAACATGGAAACGCAATGAAATATGTATGGCCGTAGTTTCACCGTAGTGATAACTTTTTACCGTGATTTTCAAGGAGTTCAACAAATAACAGTGTTTTGTTTTTACTAATAATTCCTTTTCTGTTAAAATTTCAGGGCCCAAAAATTTCCATTCGTACACATTTATTTAAGGCCATTTTTGCTGAGGGGAAAAAAACTTAAGAGCATATTTCTTTCTTTAATTGAAGGCCAATACCCTAACTAAATTGATTAAAAATTATTCAACTTCATCCCACTAATTTAAAATCAGCTCCCAGATCCCAAAATTCATCTATTCACTCGATTCAAAATCATCAAACTGATAGATGGTTTGTTGTCAATGAAGATTAGAGTTTAGTCCACAATCTGCCTAATTGTCTCCCTGGTTCTTGGTTTGTTATATAACCTATTACATGTAATGTGACTATCATCTCTAGTTAATCAAAATTACATAGCATTTTTCAAAAAAAAAAAGAAAAGAAATTCTCTATCACGGTCAGGAAAACTGGAGATTAGTGTAAACACAATTTTTAATTTTTAGGTGATGCGAGAAAAAAAAACAAATATGTATCTTTTACACCCTCCATATACAAAAATAGTTCGATAGTTATTTTCACACATATTAAGAAACAGAATTAATAGAGTTGAATCATCAAATTTTACATGTATTTTTCAGATATATCTAATCATATATCTCATTAATTATTTGAAAATACTTTCAAGTAGTTAATGTGGAATAATAATAAATACATAAAATGAAAAATCAAAGACATTCTCAATAGGAAAGTGTATTATCTTCTTGAGTGAAAAATTGAGTACCTACTCCATTTTACATGGCAAAATCAAGAACCATGTAAATTTAGAGACCTTAGCTTGTTAATTAATTTGGGCCCCTAAATACACATATATGTTTTTCTTTGGTTAGGAGTACCGATTGTTAAATACTCATAGAGTACTAAAAATTTTCTCTTGAAATGGGCAAAAATAGTATATATGATACTAAAAATTTTCCCTTGAGATAGATAAAAATAGTATGTATGACTATCTTTGTAGAACGATGGGAATAAATATTACTCCCTTTGTCCCACAAAGATAGCCCACTATATTATTTTCGCCCGTCTAAAAAAAATTGTTCACTTACTATATTAAATATATCTTTAATTTTTCATTTCCATATATGCACCTGATAATAATGTAGTTGTCGTTACTCCAAATCAATTACCTATACATTGAAAATATTTTAAAAAATTAATGAGATATAAGAGTATATATGGAAAAATATAAGTAAAATTTAATGTTTCAACTATATGAAATTATTTAACCAAGGGTAATATCTCAAGTGGTAAAGAGCAGCCCTTACTAAGATGAGTTCTTAGGTTCGAGTTTATACCCCTCCCTGAAGCTCCCCCAATTATATAAAAAAAACTACATTAAATTATTTATTAATCTATTTGAAAATAACTATTAAATTATCTTTGTGGAACGGGGTTGTAAAAAAAGTTTAAAAGAAGGTTATTAATATAAGTTTGTCTAGGGGTATATTCTAGTGAAGTGTGGCAATATTACACAACAATTTTTGATAAACTAGTCTTTTCGCTTGAATTCGTGTGTGGACTTTGTTAACATGATGGTGAAATAATACATCCCTATTTTTAAGCATCAAATCAAGTTTCTCAGAGCTTTGAAGATATATGTAATTAATAATTTGAGGAAGCAACACTTCATGCCATTAGATGGCTAAATTGATAATTGAGTACCTTTGAAAAGATCTACTCCAAAATACATTAAACTTATCAATGGTCAAAATATGATGTGGTGAAATTTTCTAAAAAGATACTTGTGAAACACAACATGTGAAATTAATTATTTAGATATATGTGTACCACCCGATACATAAAAAATTCTTATACAATATTGTATCATTTGGTAAGCATGATTAACAGAGGGAAAAAAAGAAGAAGCTACTTTGTAATTGCTAACAACAAATGAAACCATAGGATTCACATAGCGTCATATATAGAACAAAAAAGAGATGAGAAGCCAATGGATTATGACATGATCTATAATAAACATTAGTATTTAAGCAAGATGAGTGAAAATAAGATAAATAAGATAATGGCAAAGAATAATGGTACAACCACTGTAAAACTATTACTTCATTATAAGTGCTGGTTTCAAATTTTTGCTTCAAGAACATTAGAGCTGCAATATCAAGAGTAAGAATTTTTCCCGATGAGTGATATCTGCATTTAAAAAAAAATCCGTTCATATCACAATAAATAATTAATAAGAATATGTTTGATTGGCAAGGATTTTCCATGGAAATGAAGTTTTTCACCTAAATTTCTACTTTTTTGGTGTTTCCGATTCATATTTTTTCTATAGAAAATATTTTCCATCTTTTGGTCACGTAATTACATTTTTCTTGAAAAATAAGGAAAATATTTTCCTATGAGAGTGTAGGTTTTTTGTTTAATAGGTAATTCATTTTTTCTCAGAAATTTCACTTTCAATCAAACACGTTGTAATTCATTTTCTCAGTAATTTAATTACCAAAAATTTAATTAACAAGAGAATATTTTCTTTCCAATTAAATTTCACGAGTGTAAAATGGATAATAATTACTTCACATTCACACCTACAAAAGTCTAAGCGAATATGACAACCTAAACTGTACATATATATTTACACACACAGTGGCGTAGCCAAAAAACTTTTTTTGCGGGAAACTCATTTATACTACGAAACTTAATTACAAATAGTTTTATATATCAATAATTACACTGCAAAATAGCTTCATATTTTGCACTGTGTGCAAAATCAAACAGAGAAAATACATCAGTTCAAGTAGATAAAAGTGAAATATAATACATCTATACCTGATGAAAGGTATGATGATTTAAATCTCCTTGTGCTCAGAGACTCTCCTATTAAACTTTAATATTTTTACTCTTTATAAACCAAAGTAACTTATAGAACCTCTTTGCTGAAACCTGTTGCCTATCAGTTCCCATTCTTACACACACCATAGCTATAAAACTAAGGATATTCCCAACTAAGAAATATAAAAAGAATAGGGACTTCTAGTTTAGCTTCCAAAAGTTGTTCTCTTATAAGCTACAAAATTAAAGGCAAATATACACATGTTGCAAAAAAAAGAACTGAAATAATCATATGAACATTTAATCACGAATTTAACTCATCAATTCACAATTAATATTAACTTGTCCTTTTGACTTTCAAAGAAAAAAAAAGGAAAAAAAGAAACTCGAAACTTTAAGTGAGTCAACCACTATGAAGCGAAATAAGATTCAAAGAAACAAAGTTCAAATGACATAACTATTCAAATTAAATGAAATGGGAGAAAATTGGGTTGGGAATGGATATATTTGGATAAAGAAAATTGCAAAAATTGGGCTACTGAATAAATGGGCTGGGGTGACAATTGGGCTTTTAGAAATATTAGAATAAGGCTTCAACCACCAAACTTTTTAGCCCATTGTCTCCCCCTTAAACCCTTGTTCTCCACCCGTCTGCTACTCTGCAAACCAACAAGCTATTCCTCTACTGCTCTATTTGGCTTCAACTTTCAGAGAAAAGCTTTGGAATTTCAAAAATAGTTGCAGGGGTGATCGCCCCCATGCCCCCTTGATCCCTTGTGGCTCCGCCCTTGTATATACACATTACCTCAAATATGAATGTAATTAGTGCTCTCCAATCATTTTTAGTTTGGCTGAATTAAAAAATTTTCAACAATATAAAAGATCCTTACAACTTACAAAGACCTAAAAAAAAAAAAAAGAAAAAGAAAAGAAAGAAAGAAAAGAAAAAACTAATTGATATTTTAATAATATTTACAGTTTATGAATGTTGGTTAAAGAAAAAAAATATTTTAAACCAATATTTCAAGTTCTCCTTTCATTGATATATTAAAACAAAAGTGTAATAATATTGTTATACATCTTCTCTAGCCACCAAACAATTAACACCCAAAAATAAGAGAAAAGAATCACTTATAATGGATAACTGTAGGAAACTAAGACTTTTTAAGAGACGAATAATTGGATGAAGATTTTGTGAAAAAGATCAGAGATAGAGACAGAAATTATCACTCACACATTTGAAGCTAAATTTTTTTGTGGGTTTAAAATGAAGAATTCTAAAACTTATTTTTTCTGCTGTAATTAAGAAAAGGTAGGAATAAAAACAACACATACATGAGTCTCTGAACAAAGCTTCAAGAAAAAAGGGAAATGGAACCCAGAAAATACATCACTCACCTGAGAAAAAAGAACGCCTAGCTAGACTGATCAGTCGGGGAATGCCCAAAAAAGGGGTGCTCAAGGAACGACATAAATTAGCGATCTCTCGTCTTTTAGATTAGATGACTGAGACAGAAACCCTTTCTTTTTTTTTTCTTTTCGTTAAATGGGCGAGTGCACCACTTTACACTATGTCGAAGAGCCTTTTTTCCATGAAGAAGAATAGAAAATCTAGAAGCTCAATGTTTTATAAAGGAAAGAATGCAACACTGAATTCACAGAAGGAACTAGTTAGGAACAAAGGGAGAGTAGTGGAGCCTTCTAGCTACATGGGCAAGCAAACAACATTGTTTATTCCAAAACAATGCGAAACCCCGTTTTCTATTGTCCAATTTTAGCAAAGAAAAAAATTACGTTTTTGGCACTATTTTGTGAACAGTAAATTTGTGTTTTAACTTTTTATATAGTAGTGAAGTGAGACACCATATTTAGATTTTGCTAACTTTGTTTCATCTTTATTTCTTCTTACATTTAGATCCCCAACTTTTTTCATTAATATTTTATCCTCAACATTCTGTCAATTAGTATATATTGTATCTAGTTGCGGTCGTCTCTTAAAATTTCACTAAAATAACTGTGAAATATTATACTACCTCTGTCCCACAAAGATAATCTAGTATTCCTTGTTCGGCCATCCCAAAAAGATAGTCCAGTTACCATATTAAGCATGTCTTTAATATTTCATTTTCATATGTATCCTTAATTAATTATTGTTATTCAACTACTTATACATTGAAAATCTTTCAAATAATTAATGAGATATAAGGGTATATGTGGAAAACTAGAGTAAAATTTAATGTTTCAATTATGTTAACTATTGTTTCTTAATCTACATAAGATTACTTACGCTCTATCTTTGTGGAACGGAGGTAGTAAATAATTAAAATAGCAGTCATCATCATCACTCACACACACTCTCTCCCTCTAAGTGTCGGTCTTGGAGAAACATTTAATTTTCTACTTTATCCTAACATATTTTATAAAATAAGTCATATGTCCTTCATTCATTAATATTTTAGAAAATAAAACTCTTCAATTTCCAAACAATTCGCACAAGGGGGAAAATATTGTAATTTTATATTATCCTAGTTGTCAAAAGGTACGCAATATAGATTTCAGATTGAAGATATCAACTCGAAGTTTAATAAGAGCTAATTTTTAAGAATTAATTATGAGTATACAGTTTAATATAGAGCAAATTAGAACAATGATCACTAAACCTTATATCATCTATATAAATGTTTACCCATCCATCACTAACCAAATTTCTGACACTTTTAACTTATGGAATGTGAAAACACATTACACAGTCAAATGATGCCAAATTGCTCGAGGAAAAAGAAAGAAAGCTCCAATTATTCTTAATTCATTATTATCAAATATTGCATGCCAAAGCAATCAGCCTTATCTCATTTAGAACCTCGAGATGCTTTAAGAAAATTCAAGCTTCTAACTTCTCTCTTTAATGTAAAATCTTAAATTTATCATTTTCTTCCTTGATAATTTCTTTCATACCCCTAATTACTTTCCACGCAGATCATATAAATCCTTCATCCTTCTCTTTTGACTCACCATTAATGCTCTTTTGCGTTTTCATATGATATTTGATTCTTCTGTTCTCATATTTAATAAATTTCTCTTCAATGGAAGATTTAGTGGAGAGTGACGGATCTGTGATTTGGGTTTGGGGATTTCTGCTCTTCTTTGATGTTGAGATTTTGATTTTCATACTTGTGTAAATTTGGTCTTTGTGATATATGATGCGTACGCTTAGGTTGGTGCCATTCAACGGGTTAAAGCATGGCAACGTGGTGCCATGTTGGATGTCATCCGCCACGTGGCACATTCTGTTAGTTGAGAGTAACAAAAGTTGGCAGAGTGATGGGTGGGAAAGCGTTTAAATAGATGAATGAGTAGTGATCACTGTTTAGTGACCAAGTAGTAATGTGGTGTAAAGTTCAATGAGCATTAATTTAATTTACTCGTTTAATGAAGATGTCAAACTTTTCAGGTAAAATTTTAACTTTTAGTTTTCAATTATTATCACATCTCATGTATAGATAGTTTAGAGTAGTGTTGCTATTAGAGAACATTTTTGAACCTAATTAAATATAAAATTTTGCACTTATCATTTATCATTTACATAAGACATGAAGCACGTGCTTATGGCTAGTGAGTTAAAAAAGTAGGGTTGTCTATGTCCCCCCCCCCCTTCTTAACACATTTTTAAGCAAGTTAATTAAAGTTTTTGAAGAAAAAATTGTTTTACGAAAAAAATTGTAACTAACCGAAGGTCGATGAAAAAAATGCAAATACTAAAAGTAGTAGGAACATAAATGGGAAAATAATTAATTAAAGTTACAAAATCTTTAAAAAAAATTTTAAAAGTTACGAATTCTTAATTGAATTAAAATGTGGTATATTTAGATACTGTATGATTGCAAGCGTGGAAAATGCATGGAAAGAAAATAAATTCCAGGCGATTGAATTCTCTAGAATTAATTTTCTTGGGAAATGTCAATTACACGTATTTGGTTAATTTAATTTTCTACCTAGAAATAACAGTTATTTTTCTTTTTTTTCTCAAATTTTGTTATTTTCTTTTTGAATAATTATTTGATATTCATTATTTTTTCACATGAATTATCAAGTTTTCTATATAAATTGTACTTTTTTCAATGCATTAGCCTTAGAATGATTGATCTACTCAGCCTTGTCATTCCGTCTTATTGGACTTCTTCTCAAGTGGTAATAATTGACTAAAATTGATATAGTGCTATACATATGACACCTTATGGCACCATAGCGATGTGTATCAAGACATGCTATATAGTTGTGATTTCCCTTGTGGTGTGCAACAGACGGTATGATGTCATAGTGTATCATATGTATGGCTCCAAAATGAGACTAAATAATTGACTTCCCGAATGTATTAAAATTTGAACATTATTGATATTATGAAAGTTTTTCATCAGCTTGCATAGGATATTATTAGTGCACATAAACATGAAGAAAATAAAATAAAGTTATAGACTTGAATGACGATGTATAATTAGAAATTATAAAATGCCCTTACGGTCTTATATTTGTTGACATTAGTATGAAATGATATGTAACATAAATCCCCCAAAAATAATAATAATACTCTATATATTAATAATAAGAAAAGTTTTCTGGCGTTGTATAAATTTTTTTACTTTTTTTTATTACTTCCCCATGTTATATAATTTGGATAATTAAGAATATATTTCATACATAAAATTCTATATTTATTATATTAACCACTGTTTGGATAATTAAGAATCGGAACTCTATATTTACTGAACTATGTATCTTATTAAGAGTTTAAATAATTAAAAATTCACTTTCAATAATTAAGAGTTTTATATTACTCGACTTTATATCTCATTAAGAATTTAGATAATTAAAAATCCCTTTTAAGAATTAAGAGTTTTATTCTTATTGTAGTTTCTCATTATTTATAATTAACTTAAATATTAAAATAGCTTTCATGATTATTTAAAAACTTTCTTCCTCTACGACTCTATATTTACTGGACTATATATATCTGCATTTTATCATTTATTCTGATTCTATTTCTCATTATTTATAATTTAAAAATAGATATCTAAATAACTTTATGAATTTATTAATCAATTTAACGTTTATCTTACTTGTGCAATAGGTGTCCACTATATGAGGGCAATTTCATCGATTCGAATCTTATTTAAATATTAGATACTTATAGTAATTTTTTTAACCTTTTTTTAATCTTCTTCCCTACTTTTGTAATTTGGATAATTAAGGATCTTTTTTACACCTACTTTTTGTTTTTATTTTATTATTCATTGTTTGTATAATTATATACATGGTATTAAATCAAAACAAAGAATGACTGCTAAATTAACTGTGTATCACTTATATTATATTTAATGTATGTTTGATTGAGACTAAGTATATGTTAATATTGTATTTTCTTATTGCTCTTGTTCTCCCTGTACAACGCACGGGTGAGAATTCCAGTAGTAGTAATAATAATAATAAAAGGAGAAATTCAAGAATACCACCAAAAAAATTGCAACTTGATAGATAGTTAACAAACTAGAAGCAAGCTACTAATTAAATAAAATAAAAAACCAATCTTTTTCTTTTATGTTTGTAATCTAATTTATTTATGTTTTTTTAAATTAAAGAAGCACAATATTAGGAAATATATGGAATTCCAATTTCCTAGAAAAAAAAAACCTATCCCCCACCCCCCACAAAAAAAAAAAAAAGTTTCATTGTTTTTAAGGAAAATATGGTCACATGACTAAGAGTAGGAACACGTTTTCCAGAGAAAATTCTTTCAATCAAACACACCCGACATGACTTGTATATATTTTCCTTTTAGTGTCGTGTGTTTGATTATCATAATTTTCCATAGAAAATGCTAATTTCTACCTAAATTCTCACTTTTGTGCTAATTTATTGGTTTTTTGTTTTTTCCTATGGAAAATATTTTTTCACTTTTGGTTACGTAACCATATTTTCCTTGAGGGTACCTGGGTAATTCGTTTTCCGAGAAATTGAAATTCTATATTTCTTAAAATATTGAATTATTTTTTAACTTATAAAATATAAAAAAACTGAAAACATGCACGTGAATTAAGAATTTCTCATTTTCTTTTTCTTTTTTCCTTTTTTGGGATCTTATGTAGCATTACATTTCTTACCAATACTAACAAATATAAGATCTTATCAATCGTTATTGAAGTTTATAACTTTGTTTCATCTTTATATTTATGCACAAATCACTAACTGAACTTCTTGCAATTTCTTTTTTAGTATAAGTTTCTATTTATTAAGTGTATTACTGAGATGGTTATTGACCTCAAAATTATTCATTGAATCATTAGTGGTAAACTGTTTAACAAGACTATAATCGTCAAAAAGCCCCACTCTATGTATTATGTCTTCATAATCATCCTCAAACATTCTCATCATATCATCATTGTCCATGAAAAAAATCATGCAAGACAGAAGATTAACATTAGTTTTTTTTCATTCTTCATAGTTTGATTTCGTCTCAAATATAAACATATGTTCAGCTCAAAATTGGAGCTTGCATAGTTTTGACAAATAAAAAAAATTGGTAAATAAAAATATATGTGGAAAAATTACAATTTATATATAAAACTTAATAATTTTTAACAAAAAATAATGACTATCAAATAATAACTAGTAAAAAAAATTGTTTTTATGGAAAATAATATCTATCAAACACTAAAATATGGAAACAACGGTTTCTAGGTGGAAAATTAAGCCAATGTGTAATTGACATTTCCTATGAAAACTAATTCTAGAGAATTTGATTACCTAAAAATCATTTTCTTTCCATATATTTTTCACGTTTCTAATCAAATAGTACTAATAAGCTGCCAAAAATAATCTAGTCTAGGAGAATTGATCACCTCAAGGTTTTTATGGTGTAATAAATGAAGAATGCTCTTTTCCAGTTGTGGAAGAGCGTGGTATTTATAGGAACATGTTATTAATAAACATCGTTCCTTAGCCTTTATCGCCGCCGAACTTACTGCTTTATCTATGTATATCGTATTCGCGCATGTCGCATTCATGTGTTTATTCCCTCCAATTAGACTAATATGTTCCTTCCTTTCGCGCTCACCCTTCCTTGATTCTCTTCTAAGTACCAATTCTATGGTCATAGTGAATAGGAAAATGTAATTTTGATCAATCACTAGACAACTGGTAAGTGGTAATGGTATGACATAATATCAGCTACTAATTTAATTTGTAGAGATAATAATGTGCTCATATCAATAGCTGATGATTTTAGCTATTAGTGTCATTACGGTACCAGCACTTTTATAGGACAATGTGTTGCGGGATAAGTTATTGTGATGTGAATATAGTCTTTTTTTAAAATCTCTTGAATGTTTTATACCAAAATCTCTCAGCATATGTGTCATGCATTATCATGTGTATTTTAAATATACGGGCGTCTATGAAATGGAATATACTATTTATAGGTAATTGTTCATGTAATCTTTTACAAAATTTGGGTAAATTTATAATCTAGTCCTGTGTATAGTGTAATGGGGAAAAAATAACTTGAGGATAAGACGGTGAATTAACTCTATTTTATGAAAGGTTAATTTCACAAATCGTCCTTAACCTTTAGGTTAAGAACCAATTTCGTTCTTAACCTTTTTTAAGACATCCAACAGCCCCAACCTTTGATAAATACACACAAATCGTTCTTTTTTGGGTTAATTTCACAAATCGTCACCAACCTTTCAGTTTATTCTCGATTTCGTCCCTAACCTTTGTTTTGTCACCCCACAGCCCTAACCTTTGATAAATATACACAAATCATTCATTTTTACACTATTTCCACCAAAATTTTAACAAAAAGATGATTATACTCCTCTTAAACTTTTTAAATTTTTTTTGAAAAAATGATTGAAAATAATAAAAAAACTTAAAAACCACCCTCGCCATCCCACGTCACCCACTTCTCCCTCTCCCATTCGTCGAAAGTCCAGCGGCCTGCAGCTGGAGCAGGAACTGCAACTGCTAAAAGGGAGGCATTCTCCGCCCCCCATTTGTGCTGCCCCAGTAGCATTACTGCTACTGGAAATGCAGCATCTGGCAGCATTTTGGGCCAAAATGGGGGGAGAATCCCCCAAATGCTGCCGGAAATGGTAGCAAAATCACTGCCATTTCTGGATGGGGGAGTTCTTCACCCCATTTGGCCGCAAATGCTGCCGGAGCAGCACAAATTGGGGGGATTCTCCCCCCATTTTGGCAGCAAATGCTGCCGAAAATGGATGAAATTTTACTGCCATGGGGGGAGGGGAGAATCTCCCCCTTTCGCTGCCATTTCCGACAGCGAAATGGGGAATTCTCCCTCCGTTGTGGCTGCCAGAGTTCCAGCTCCGGCGGCCGCGGGACTTCCGGCGAAGAGGGGAGGGGGGACGTGGGGGTGGCTGCGGTGGGGATAGGGTGGGTAGGTTTTTAAGTTTTTTATTATTTTTAATACTTTTTTATAAAAAATTTAAAAAGTTTAAGGGGGTATAATTGTCTTTTTGTTAAAATTTTAATGGAATAGTGTAAAAATAGAGGATTTGTGTATATTTATCAAAGGTTAGGGGCTGTGGGGTGACAAAATAAAGGTGGGGGACGAAATCGAGACTAAACTGAAAGGTTAGAGACGATTTGCGAAATTAACCCTTCTTTTTTCACTATTTCACAAAATTTTTAACAAAATAACGATCATACCCTTAAACTTTTTAAATTTTTTGAAAAAAAGTTTAAAAATAATAAAAAATTAAAAAAAAAAGAAACACGAAACTCACCTCACCCTCTCCCTCTCCAAGATTGGCAGCCGGAAGTGCTGCCATTCTACTGCTGGAATGGCAGCATTCCGATAGCAAATGGAGGGAGGATTCTCCCCCCTTTTTCCGGCTGCTAATGTTGCCATTCCGGCAGCCAAAGCATTGCTATTTTGGCAGCATAAATGAGGGGGAGTCTCCATTTGTTGCCCTTTCCGACGGCAAATCAGAGAGGGAGGGATTCCCCCTGCCCCCTATTTTGACCGTCGGAATGCTACCATTGCAGCGATAGAATGGCCGGTCGTCGGAATGACAGCATTTCGGGCGACCAATCTTGGGGTGCGGCGGATATTTTCTTTTTTTTTTTTAATCTTTTATTATTTTTAAACATTTTTTTAAAAAATATTTAAAAGTTTAAAGTGTATAATCGTCATTTTGTTAAAAATTTTATAGAATAATAGAAAAAAGATGATTTGTGTGTATTTATCATATGTTGAGAACTATGGAGTGTCTTGAAAAACGTAAGAGATGAAATCAGTTCTTAATCTTTTTATAAATGATTGTCTGAATCACTACTTATAAATAGCGAGAATCGTGACGGTTTTTAAAAATTCTCCTAAATTGAAATAGGCATTAGAACTCTCTAGTAGAAATAAATGAATTCCCCAGGCTGATATTTTTTTCCACTTGAGATTTGAGACGGCGTTTTGCACAGAGACGGGGCAAGGCGAAAATCCATTTTATCTTTTCTTTGATAATAATTGGGAATGGAATCCCATACCTCCATCCGCGAGAATTTCTACTCTAAACAATAAGATACTGTCATGCAATCATTTGTACAATTTTCCTTCAGTTTCTCAGCCTTAAACCCTCTCCGAAATGATTCAAAAACGAAACCCAGAATATTTAAGTTCAAATTTCCAGAACCAACAAGTTATTACAGTCTCTCGAGAAGAAAGATCAAATCTTTGCGTAAAGAGGGCTTAGAAACAGGAGCTTCGAGGGAGAGATTGTCGTTCTTTCTGGGTAGGGTTAAAGATGGGATTTTATCCAGGAACGAAAGAGTGGTTGTTGTGAGGTTTAATAAAGGTTTCAATGGTATTGGTGGTGGAGGTAGTGGCGGCGGCAGTGGTGGTGGAAAAGTTAACAGTGAAACTGCAAGGATTTTAGGGAATCTGACTTTGGCAATTCTCTTGACTTATCTTTCTATGACTGGGCAATTGGGTTGGCTTCTTGATGCTATTGTGTCCCTCTGGGTATTGCTTTCTCAGTCTATCTCAGATATATGGAATTCTTTTTTGGCAATTCTGCTATATATATAAATACATATGCATATATATATATTTATATATTTGTGGCAGTCCATGAATTTGATCACCTATGTCTTATGTTGTAACCTCAAAATTGTAAAACCTGTACCATATCCTTTTGTTGTATGCAAATAGTAAATGTGTTGTTCTTGAGTCTTGCCCTAGGCGACCTCTGTCCTTTGGCTTCTTGAATGAATAGAGAGCGACAACAGAGTATTAGCTTTCTTAGATGGTATCAACAAGTTAAAATTAATTGCTATTATGGATTGTGATTTGTCTCAAATCATGAGCACTGGTGAGTAAAACTTTGTCAGAGAATATTTTTAATTAAATAAAAAGGAAAAGGAAATATAGAAAAATTGCATTCTACTATGTGCTAATAGAAGTTGCAGATTATTATAATTTCTTGATGTAGTATTTGCAAATAACAGGGTATGCTGACCATTTGTGTTAGATATTTATATACTTATTACTAGCAAGAAAGAGTTCAGTATCACTTTGCAGCAAAGCTGAAAAATAGCATTAAGATCCATAAACTGTAGCCGGATGCACCTGTTCAGAATGCGCATACTCTGTTACGTTTATTTTGTTTAGCTAGATATATTTATATGACTGACTATATTAACTGTGATGCCTTTTTGGAATAATTTTTTGGTGTACATAATTAGCTTGTCTTAATATCACTGCTGAAAGCACCAACTTTACTGTATAAAAATCTCTCTTGTTTAATTCTTGGTATTGACATGAGCTGGCACTTTGTTTCCAGATTCTTGCAGTGGTCATACCAATTGTTGGTCTGGGGGCGTTTCTTTGGTGGGCAGGGCGTGATATAGTTCAAGGCAGTGTAAGGATCTTTAACTCTAGCTGCGTTGGCATTATATTTCCTTTTCAATTGTGAGATAGAATGAGTGGAAATGGGTGGTAGTGATTGGTCTAATACATGTCGGTCCTATGAAAGATATAGATATGATCAATTTCTGTTTTGGATTATAAATGGACTGGTAACACTTGCCTGGACTTTTTGGCTGAGATTTAGTGTTTTAGAGCGAAAACGAGTTTTTTTTTTTCTGAAACATGGTTTGAAGAGCTTGTATGATAGGCAAGTTTCTTTAAGGATCATATCGTGAATGGTTTGGGGTAAAGATATTTGACATCATACACTGCTACTTATTTGGATGCATTATGAACCATAAACAAAATCCTATATATGTGTGTATATATATTGAAGAAACTAGCTACCACTACTGATGTTTCGCACTCCACATTTCTAAAGGGTTGACTTTGTTGGCTTCAGATATCTGTGATGGTGTTTCTTGAGTCAGAGAATTTTGTTGTTCTCCCAGTTCCTTTATGAAGTAGATATGAGCAAATGGGACAATGAACTTAGATGTTGCCCTTGTACTGCACCCTCGGAGCACCACTGCTTTACTCTCATGCTTGTATGTTATTTGTGAATTGTGATGCATGCTTGACAGTGCCCAGATCAAGAACCATTTTGGGCAGAAAGCAATTTACTGGTGCAGATAATCTCATCATATAATATAAAATAACCCTTAATTAGTTTTCTTAAATATAAGAATCCAAACAAGATAAATCGTCATATAATATAATATATCTAAGAGAATCTTGATTGTTCCGTGGAACGTCCATGAATATTGTCCATTCCGACTTCTTCCATGAAATTGTGGTGTTGGCTGTTGGGCCTATTACTTTAGATCTGCCTGAGAAAGAAATGACTTGTTCTACGCATCACAAGTAGTTGCATTTGAATAAATCAGTATGTAATTTATTTTACAGCTTTTCCAAAAAAAGTCCTAAAATTTCCATGTCTAAATGGGGATATCTAATGGGCCGACAATCTTGCTGTAGCTTCTTGGATTCAACCTCTTTCTGTGTCGTGGCTTGTCTATCTAAAAACAAACTTTATCCGGGTGGGAATCAACATACTTCATATCCACGGATTGCAAACAATATTCTCCTTTTCTAGATGTAGTTAGGTAATTTTCTTTCCAGCTAATTCTGGGGTAGCTGAAGATATTAAAGTTGAGAAGGCTCTGCCAATCCTTTACGACCTTTTTATGGTCATTTTTAACTGAACAAGAAACTACCTCGTTGTCTGTGATAAATGATGGATTTTCGTTACATTTTCTGTCATCTTCTTTTGACCAATTCTTTTATTTGCAGTGTCCTAACTGTGGAAATGAATTTCAAATATTCAAGTAAGACAAGATGATACCCTGTTTTGCTATGAAAATATTACTTTTGAAACCTGACAACTTATTTGCCTTGTTCATTTAGCTAGTTAATTTATTATTTTCTTGTTACAGATCTACACTGAACGACGAATTGCAGCTGTGTCCATTTTGTAGTCAGCCCTTCTCAGGTAACCCATAATACTTAGCTCGAAGATCTACTGTGGGGCAAGATAACTAAAATATCAATATGTACATTGATCTTCCCTTCTTTTCTCACTTTTGGGGTTGTGATAAAGGTTTTGATTTCCGTAATTCATTTTGATAGTTTTTTGGGTGAGAGATGTGTTAGATGCTGTACAAGTGAATTTCTTCTGTAGGAGCTTCTGCAATTACTACTCTTGACTTGCTAGAACTTTATTGCAACATGGTATTATCACATAAGATGCATAGATAATCTGGCGTGCAACTTTTGTCCAGCTTATAGTAATACTCTTCCACTTTCTTCTTGTAGTGGTCGATGACAAGTTTATTGCAGATCCAGTGAAGTTCTCCAACGATTCCACGATATTCGACCAAGCCTTTGGTGACACTTCCCCTCGTACAAAAAAAGGTTTGCTTCTCTAACTCCAAATTTTACAAGATTCCGCTTTCAAGTTAATTTTCTTGAACGAAGATTTCAAATCTGCAGTAAAGACGGATTGATGGATTATCTGAAATTAGAAAGCAGACTAGGGGTGTAAACAAGCTGAACCCACTCGCAAGCCTAAAATCTAGGCTCAGAGTTCTTTTTTGGCTCGGCCCGTTTGATGAAAATTGAGTGAGGGCTCACCCTGGGCTTTGGATTGGGTGAGCCTAGCTAGGACATGCTCTTTCTTTCCCTTTTTTCAAAAGAAAAACAAATAAAGGCAGGCTGCAGCCTGCTTGATGCTAAGCAGCAGACACGACTAAATTTGAGAAAACTTCTGGTACTCTAGGTATTCCATGCGAATAGGAGACTGACAAGCTATGAAGGAAGCCCAATTTATCGTTTAAATTGGGACCCTATGCACAGTTGTTATGCTTTCATTTACCTGGAGTAGGGCCGTGCTCCATTTTTGGGGCTTGGTCTGGCATTTGGCTCTAATACCCTGACAAAGTTTAACTCGAGCCTTTTACAGGCCGTCCCACAGGCAGGTCAAGCCATCTAGCTCGGTTGCCACCCCTAAACCAGACATTCTAACTAGACAACATTCTTATTTTGATTTAGTCCAAGACCCTTAATGTGTAATTGCTACATGACAAGCTCTTTTGTGGATATGAAAACAACCACTTGGTTGAGCTCTTCATTGCGTATTGCAATAATCATTCCATTTCATGTTAAATCTAGTAGTTTATATTCTGTTGAACAGGGAAGGATTCATCTGTTTCGGTTGTTGACATTGAAGCAGAAATTAGAGATGCAGATTGAGAGTTCTCTATATAGAATCTGTGTCTTGCTCTAGAAGTTCATGAGCATTGAGAAGGCTGACTGCGCCCCCTGCAACCAACACAAGGCACAAGAAATATACCATTCGATATGAGGCTGCCTGTGATAATGTTCTGCAACGAGCTGTTGTATATTTATTTTGTCCTATCAGTTTAGGTTACTGTAAACGTGGAGTGGAGTGCCATGTCATTTTGGATTTTTTTTAGGAATTGATGATTTGTAAAAAATAATTTTATGTCATGTATTTGCATTGCAAAGCAAAGTCATATGCGCATGTATAATATTATTTCAAGATGGGTTAATTTCACAAACGGTCCCCAACTTTTGAGTTTAGAGCTGGTTTCTTTTCCAATTTTTTTTTCACACTTAATGTATCTTCAACTTTTCATAAATGAGCACGAAATGTTGTTTTGACACTATTCCCACAACTTTTCATAAAAAATGACGATTATACTTTTTAATTTTTAAAAACAAAACATTTAAAAATATTAAAAAAAAAAAAAGGAAGATGACACCCACCCTCTTGACCCTCTCAACTTGCCGCCAGAAATGGTGGCCAATTTGGTGGGGGTGGGGGGGGGGGTTAATCCCTATTGCTTGCCAGAGACGGTAGCAAATTGGGAGAGGGAGATTCACCCCTATTTTTGCTGAAAGTTGATGCCAAAAATGGTGGCCATTTTGGGGGGGGGGTGGTGAATCCCATTTGCTTGCCGGAGACGGTAGCAAATTGGGAGGGGGAGATTCACCCCTATTTTTGTGGCGGGCAACGGTAGCAAAGTTGATGCCGTTTCTAGCAATGTTTTTAGGGGGGTGAATTCCCCCCATTTTTGGTCGCCGGTTGTCTCAGGCGACAAGTTGAGAGGGTGGGTGCGGTGGGGTCAGGTAAGGGTGGATGTTTTCCCTTTTTTTTTAATATTTACAAATATTTTGTTTTTAAAATTATAAAGTTAAAAAGGTATAATTGCCATTTTTCGTGAAAAGTTGAGGTAATAATATCAAAAGAGACCTTTCGTGCGCATTTATAAAAAGTTAAATACACTAAGAGAGTGGTGAAAAAAAATCAAGGACGAAACTACTTCTTAAAGAAGACCTTCTGTGAAATTAACCCTTTTAAAGAATAGTCTATGCAAGAGATACAATGGGCGCACCGCTCAGAGGCGTTTGAAAATTTTGTAATTCTCTGTTCGTACAAAGATACATGTGACGGCCAATTAATTATTTGCTTTAAAAAAGACGTGATAGGTTTTTTTTTAAAAACAAAAGAGGATCTATCACTTTTTTAATAAATTTTTATATGCACTCTTATTTTTACCTGTTCTTGTACGAAAATGAGTTTGCTTGAAAATTAATTCTGTAAAAGAAAAAATTTAAAACCTTGTAGAACAAAGGCGCTGAATGCAAACTGAACTCATTATTATTACTGGGAGCGTTAAGAAGAGGAATCTCAGCCTACAATACAGAAAACGCTGCGCAGAGAGGATCTTCTTACATAATCCAAGGCTTATGAGGTTTATTTACAATGATTATCAAGATTGAAGCACGACAAAGGAGATGATAATCTGTGCCTATAATCTAAAACTTCGATGATCAAAGTAAACCGCTTTATTCCAGATTGGCCAAGGAATATGAGATTACTTTGCCACCTCGACTTTCTGCAGAACAAGAAGATCGATAGGTTGACCACTTACAATAATTAAAAACAATGGTATAGAGAATTAACATACATAAACTAGCAGCAATAAAATTATACCTCTTCTTTTTCATCTTTCTTGCCACCAGTAAAAAACTTGTAACCTCCATAGAAGAGCAAGCCCCATCCGGTAAGAGAGACAATTACAAACTGAGAAACGCCACAATGTCAGGTCAGGACACCAGAGTCTTCAAGTGCAATTTGCACCATCTTAATAACAAAGCCAATTAGAAAACTCTTCATATCTAGACAACTCGATAAATTTAAGATTCAAATGAAAAGCACAGTCAGCTTGGTTTTGGTGCCATTTTATCATCATCTGGTAAATATAGCAGGAAAAATGTTACTCCCTCCGTCCCACAAAGATAGTCCAGTATACTATTTTCATCCGTCTGAAAAAGATAGTTCACCTATCATATTGGGCATGTCTTTAATTTTTCAGTTCCATATATACCCCTAATTAACGTATTTGTTATTACTCCACATCAACTACTAATGCATTGAAGGTATTTTCAAACAATTAATGAGACAAAAGCGTGTAGATGGAAAAATACAAGTAAAATTTAATCTTTGAACGACATTAACTATCATTCCTTAATATATGTGAAAATAACTAGTAGATTATCTTTATAGGAAAGAGAGAGTAAATTCTTGTTGATCTTTGAACAAATTATCCTCAGTTCTCAGTCCTCATGTAATTTGTAATTAAACAAACTACCACCATAAAATCTCATTCCTCAACATCACTTGCGATCTTCAGTGTCCGGTATCTTCGTCAGGACAGTTTGGAGCATACAAAGTGAGTATAGAAGGTTGCAGCTAAGGTTTCTTACATGGATCCTCAACCAAGCAAGGCAAAAGGTATTTCAGCTTTAGGACTGACAAACTTTTAATGTAAAAGGGTCGGGTCAAATTGTATAAAACTTAAGCAAATACACATTTTCAATTTTAGAATTAGTAAATATTAGGATATTAGACATAATGATCTTTTAAAAGGTTTCTTTTAGTCGCTCTCCCCAGTGTGTGTCAAGTCTTTACCTTTTAGTAAATACTTGGATGTTTAGACATAAAGATCTTTTAAAAGGTTTCTTTTAGACATAAATCCTGGCTGAAACAAAAATAAATAAGTAAATAAAGCGAAGTTAAATCACTAAAGAATAATGGCGACTCGATAACTTATTTCAAACTGAGATATCTTTACGGAACGGAAATTTTCAGAAAATAGGCAAAAGTAAATATCAAATTACCACAAAGGTTAGTTATTTCTCAAAATTGTAATAATAATTTTTTGATTAAAAAAAGTCCATCTTACTCTCAATTGAACAAGGAAAGAAAAATGAAAAAAAGAAAAAAAGAAAAAACTCATTTCCACCTCAACTGGATTGAACCACCCCAATCTTGTCCACCCAACAACAGGCGCCACTGTTGCTTCACCACTGGTCATCCCTACCTACACTCTATTGCAGCCGTAACTCCACTACTTCGTCAACATTTCTTCATTGCCATTTAATCCACCACCTCCAGTTCTACACTGTTGCTGCTTCAATCCGAATGCAATAACTACACCTCCATTTCTTCTTCACCCCCATCAAAACCGCTATCTCCATTAACGCATCCTTTCATCTCTCACTGGGAAGGTATACATTCCCTAAATTTCACTAAATTTCACCATTTTTAAATTTCACAAAACACTCAATTTTTCTCTAATCAAGAACAAAGCATTCAAACTCTGCAATTGAGAATCCTAATTGGGGAAATAATCTCTGCAAATATAAAAGCAAAATGGGGAAGAAATAATTTCACTTGCAAAATCATTAACCCGTGACAACAAGCACAAAAATGATTTTAAAAGTTTTTAGAGAAAGAAATCCATTGGCAATCACAGAAAAAGGGATATAACAGAGCAAGAGGCAGTTTGGCAATTATGAAGATTCTGTTTTTCTGAAGAATGAAGAAGATGAAGAAAGAGAAGACAATCACTACGCCGATGTGCAGGTGTTAGGTTTGGTGGAGGTGGATGGGCAGAGGTAGGATACGGAATTAGCCTGATCCTTCTAGACATCAATATAAATCCAGAAATAATTGGGAACTAACCAGCCCCTTAATAAGGGAAAAAAACAAATCGTCAGTGCATACAGAACCAATATTACCTTACCTACCTACTTAAAGACACACTTCTACAATCATACACAGTTAGTTCTTCATATGCCAAACATTATTTATGGTTCCTAATCAATGTTAAAATACCTTGAGAAACCACCCCCACCTCCCCCCCCCCAAAAAAAAAAAAAGAAAAAATAAAAAAGGAATAAAGAAAATTGTAACAATAAATTAGACAACTTTGCAACGGGAACAGTTCCTATTGCATGAATAACTTAGGTATGAAGTACAAGGGTTATTAAGTGAACCTTATTGAAGAAAAAACAGTGGCCATTATCAGATGCATGCCTGGACTCTAGTGCTATTCAATTTCACTTCTGTTTCTTCTCTTGGTGGTACCTATTTCCTCGTTTGTTGCTTTATGGTTGCTTACTGCCAAGGGGCTTATAAAACACATAGCAAATGAATAGCTACTTAAATATTTTAACAAGATAGTGCAATGAATACGCAAGTGCTCATGCTCTTTAATCACTAAACTATCCATAAGCCTCAGAACATCTTAATAGCGTGCATTGCCAGTGACATAGACAAAGGGGAAACGCAATTTTGACAAAATTCCTAAGATAATATGTTAGCATCTTTGTGCTTTTGAAATTGCTTCAAGTTCATTAGGATTCTTACACCACTCAGCGTACAATTTGAACGCTAAGTTCTTGCACAGTCATTGTAATTAGAACACATTAAAGCACACAATTTCATTCACTTTAGCAGCCATATGCTAATATAGAATCTTAAGCTAACGGAGAACTACAGAACAGGGAAATCAAATATGAAATAGAAAAGAACGATCCGGGAAAACGTACGTGCTCTTCTTTCCATTTTGACGGGCTCATCGGATCCTCCCAAAAATTTACCTTCGGAGGACCATGATGTTCTAGATTCCAAACACAGAAGAAGAAGAAGAAGAAGAAGAAGAAGAAGAAGAAGAAGAAGAAGAAGAAACAATCAATTAGTCACCAAAATCAGCGAAATAATATCAACTTCTAACATCAACAATATATTTTTTTTCTTTTTCCCTTTAAGATAAATTATTCTTTTCGGAAAATATTGAAAATCCACAAAACATTGTAGATTGAGTATTTAAGCGCCCTAGTTAAAGTAAAGGTACTGGGTGAAATTGCAAAAATACCGCCACCGCCGGCGAGGCCACGCCGCTGGATAAGGATGGAGGCTTGGCTGGACTTCGGAATAGAGACCCGAGCCAGATTCGAGGCTTGGCGAGCAGCCGATGTCCACGTCGCCATTTTTCCCGTTTAGAACTTCAATTCGGTAATGGAACTTGGGAGAGAGTGCAGAATGTACGAGAAAGAGTGACTCGCCTGCTATATGATCCCAATATTTTGCAGTTTGCACCCTGTAAAATATATCAATTTATGGTTTCAAACCATAGAAAAACAAGAATAATAAACTAATATACCGCTTCCTCCACGGTAAATCCGACTATAGGTTCTTGTTGTTAATTAAAAGAGAGCAAAAATGAGAACATGAAAAAGTTGGAGGAGAAGCATTGAAAGGGAAGGTTTGAAGGGGATTGAATTGAGAATTGGAAAAGATGAATATTTAGAAAATTTTTTTTAAGTACATACGTATATATTCTTTTTTGGGGGCAAATAGGGGAGAAACACCTCGTTACGGTCAGTGATCGCACATAACTATTCTTTGAGTTTTGTGTTTTTCCCTTTGATACGTTACACCTATTCACATTGAGTTTTTTGAAAAATTCTCACATGTAGTTATATATCATCAAGTGTATAATCAGTAAAAATTTTAAAATGGGGGACATGGTAATGTATTATTTGAAAGGAGTATCTTATACAATGCAGAATGTGGGTATTTCAAAATAATTATAGCAAACTCACATCGAAAAATTTTTAGATATTTTTGCTTAAAGACAGAATAGAAGTTATTGAAAACAGCTTATGGGAACATGTGAATGAATTTAAAACTAATTTACCACTATCCGATAGATGCCTACTGTGAGATTGAAATACATAAAGAGAAAAAATGTTGTAATAGAAGAGGTGCAGTAGAGAAAGATTAAAATGATTGTGAAGACAGACAAGCAACCATTTTGTTTTTTTGACATTATAAAGAGATTGTGAGGAAAGAAATCAGACCCTTGATCAAAAATTTGGTAGCTAGCTAGGAATCTAAGATACCATTAAACTATATGAGTCTTCACCGACAAACAATCATCTATCACTATTTAAGTCAATAGGGCAAAAAACCTCCTTACCGTAGACTATAAAATGAAGAAGAGATACAATAATGTTGACACTTCAAGCTCGAGGATAGATAATATTAAAACTTCTCGCATGATTGTTGAATAGCCACTTGAAGCACTTCCTTTAAACGCAAGCAACATAGTGTAGACAATACATCAATACTATGAGCACTTATGTAACCTATTTTTCAAATAATAAATCGATCGTTTCCGTTCTTTGATATTCTTCACCACAGAAAAAAAAAATTCAAAAAAGTTTTTTAGTATATGCAAATAACATATAATTTTTCCGTTAAAAGTTTTTTAGCTCCCTAAACTCGAATTTCTGGCTCTGATGATAACTTCAATATTCTAAAAATCCTAGTAATTCAATGCTGAAAAAGTGAATCCAGCGTTGTAAGAGATCAGCCCAGAAATGTTGAAAAAGACAACCAAATTTTCACTTAACTGCCATAAAGTCATTACAAACTGTTTCCTTCAAAGTCGCCCAAAAGCCCAATACTAAAGGAATCAAAGGAAGGAGCTCTGATATGTACTAAATTCAGGAACAAGGTTATGTAACACGCAGCAAAGAAACACCCTTTCAAGTTAGTGAAGTTACATTCTGTATAGTACGTACAACTAAAAGGAAATCGGAATTTCCAGTGCAGAAACATAAGCAACCTTCATTCACAACATTCGTTAATCATTATCCATTCAACCTTCTGCGATTAAATCAGCTTGATCATCAAAAATCACTCAAAAATATAATTCCTGTAAAATGGGATGAGATTTATATCTGATTTTCCTGAATCTCACGCCTCCCACAAGTCACAACACAGCTAGAAGTCTATTCAAGTGAACCTCTTGCATTTAGACAAGCCAAACAAACGAAAAAAGAAGAGTAAAAGCATCTGAGGTTAAAGCTATTGAAGTTTAGATACATTTTGGGAATTGGAATCTTTCTCCTGTCTCTCCAAATTGCGATAGCAACAACAGATACAAATCATTAGTGAATATACAAGTTAAGATATCACTGAAGTTGGCAAGCTGTTTCACTGCTTCAACAGGAAGTAGCATAATTGACAGAAAGATTTCTCCATAAAAGAGCCCAAGGGCCAACAAGAAGAGATCACCAAATGGTTGTGATAACTTTCGAGCTAGTTGAAATTTAAACTGATTAATTTTGATTCACAACCAGGATATTATCTCTCTTCAGTTCCTATAGTAGCACAACACCTACATCCTTTATGTTTAAAGTCTAAAGAAAGCAATAATGTATCCAACAGAGGAAGGGAGTAACCTTCTATGAACCAGATCAATAAAATTCGTTAAAATAACTTGCAAACGAGAAAAAATGTCATATTTTAGAAGAGATATCACGGCATCAATTTGCACAATATGCATTCTTGAAAGTTACTTCCATTCTTTTTTGTTAATATATCCATTAACCAGGATATTGCAATTTTTCCAAATAACGAATTACAATCTCTTTAATTATAAACAAGAGATTGGAAAACACAAGTAACTTGGTTCAGCTTATTATCTGAAAAGAAGATGTGTGGCATTTTGTTACCAGGGTGCACTTTTGGTAGCCTAAAATAGTAAGATTGGAGATAGGCCTATTTGAAAAAAACTGAAGAACAATAGTATGATATGATGTGCATTGCTTTAATTTCATCTCGCAGCATTTGATGTCGATCTGCCATCAGTAGACAAGGCATCTAACATCTGGTGTAGAAAGCCATTTTCTAATTTGATTTTGTTTGCTTCAAAAAATTAAGCTGGCATATCTAAACATATATGCATGTCTGCAATGTGCCTGCAACAGAATAACATGCATTTTTTTCTGACTAGTCTTTTAAACAGAATGAAGCAAGCCACATTCTGCAAGTCAAAGATATCTGAGGTAAGAAAAGACGCCTAGCCAAAAAAAAAAAAAATGGAGCAGCAAACTTGAACCATGAATAATCTAGTAACTGACCAGTTCTCAGGCATCAGTGTCCATTTTAGAGATTAATTCCAGCAAACAGTAGCTCCAGTTCCTCATCCTGTGATGTTATTCTCTGCACATCAAAGACAGTAATAGTTTGCTAACTGAGACCATCAAACGAACCTCCTAAGATGAGAGTAAGGCTATACTTTGCTAACTGTGCTTGATTAAAGACTAAAAAATAGGCTAAGAACCTGGATGGAAGCTACTCAAAATGTAAGATCACTAGCAAAATCTCCAGAAAGATTTTTTCCCATTCACTACAAAGTCATCTCATCTCACTAGTTAACGCAGCAATAAATAACTGGAGAGTGGAGGCTACAAGCTACATGGATACACTGAGCAGTGAGCATCGGCATGCAGCTATCCTATTCGTCAAGTAGATGCATGTTCTGACTTAATTTACATTTTCTACCCCAGAATGAAACCTAGTGAATTTGATTGGTCAGTGTTGATAAGTGTCATAGAATTCTATTACTTTAACAATTTCATTATGACAATTTGTCATTCAATTTTATCAAGAATCCATCATGTTCTTGTTGCATGCATAAATTTTCCACTTTCAGCCAAAAATCAATTACCAAACTATAAGATTACTGGTTGAGAGAATTTTGTTCCTTGGATACGCAAAATATATATAGTAACATTCAAATTACTGTTTGTTCTTTATCTTATCCAGCTTTTCCTTTTTCTTTCCCTGATTATTGGATCCATGGGTTTATGACGCACAGCGTACGAGGAGTGTATCTGATCCTATACCCTAAAATGTGTCTAGATATACGAGAATCCAATCTAATGGTTGACATTAGATCAGATGAAATCAACGGCTATGATTCGCTTTGATTATTTGCATATCACTAGGCAAGGTCAGAATAAGATGTGTGTAGATCTACGAGAATCCAATTCAATGGTTGACATCAGATCAAATGAGATTAATGACTCTGATTCATTGTGCATTACTAGACAACAATGTAAGAATAAGAGGTGTCAAGATCTATAAGAACGAAAATTTTCAAAACTTCCCGGAAGTTTTGTTAAAATATTAAGCACCCATGTGGCATGCATCGTCTATTTCAAACTTAAATTATATGTATTTTAAATCCACATAACATGTATCCATGTATGCCACACAAGAGGAGAGTTTTTTAACAAAACTTTCGGGAAGTTCTTGAAAGATACTCTCAATGAGAACCCAATCCAATGGTTGACATTAGATTATTGCACCACAAATCAGACCCCTGATTCATTGCACATTACTAGACGATGTTAGGATAAGATGTGTCTAGATCTATGAGTATAATCTAATAGTTGATACACAAAATAATCCAATGAACAGCTTCTATTCAATCAATAGGAATGTTCAATCACTCATTAGAGGTGATAATGCTTGCTAACTATTTCTTGCAACTTTAAGAGGCAACATAGTCCATAGCATGTGCTGAAACGCCATCTATCTTTCTACTTCTTGTCGAAAAAATGAATTTTAACAATGGAGGCCCTTCAACTTATTTCCCTGAAAGTGATAATGACGATGACGAGCAGCTTATGAATGAACTAGCAGCAACTGATACGCAGATTAAGGCTATGAGTCAGACGAATAACAATAACATTATCCTTGCTCACCTAATCTAGCAACAACAATACAAGGCACTACACAGAGGCTTGGTTCAGGGCCATATAACAATTCATCAGACTCTAAATTCTAAAAATATATGCACTATTACAATAAAAAATTGGAATGTTTAATAGGAACATATACAAAGGATGTGCAAATTCTAAAAGGGTAACTAAGTATTATTAACGCCGGTAAGTACGTACCTGAATTGACATAATCTCGAGAATTTTGTTAAACACTAGCAAGCAGAGTGCCGCAAAACCCGGGGTTATTCTCCTCTTATCCTCATAGACTCCGGCCGTCATCTTTCCATCATTGCCCCCCTGATTCAGCGCAACGGGATTCTGTAAAGGCGGTGCGAGTTGTGTCTCACTTAAATCCTTGGCCCACTGTGACTCTTTGACCCAATTTGAAATTGTTGACCTTGGGGACTTGCTCTTTTAAAGAGAGAGCCTTGTTTTTGGTTGTCTTGGGTTTTTGGCTAGTTCAAAAAGTGAGAGGCAGCGAGTTGGGTGAAGGATTTTCCGGCGAAAATCTTGCAACTCTAGCGTGCCTCTGGTTGTCATTCCCAAGAAGACAGGGTCATGATTCTAGTGCTTCTAGTGTGGTCTTAAATCTGAGCTCAAAACACTAAATCAGAGTGAGAGTTTGGAGCAAGTTCTTGAGTTATTTTCTATCATTTTAAAAATTATTTATACCTTTATTCTTGCAAATCTCTTGTAATAGGCTTAGTAATCTCAACAGGCTGATTATTTAGGGCACGAGCGCCCTTTTACTGCCCAAATGGATCCAGTTTTGCACTTCACGTAAGGAACCCACCATGGAAATTGTCCAAATTAAAAATATTATTAAGTGCAAAGCCAGGGGACATCACAAGAATATGATCGAGTAATTGAATACTAATATTTGAGATATAAGAAACTGAACAGGAGACAAAACTGTAATTACCAAAGTTTTTTTTTTTTTTTTTTTTTTTTTT
>CAVNYN010285490.1:0-10475 GCA_963692815.1 Nyctanthes arbor-tristis | reverse complement strand
ATTGTTATAAATCAAGATTTTAATAAAATGAAGTGGATTGACGCTCTTGTCACTGCTAGGTTGCAAATCCTCTGATTGGCGATTCCAGCTTTGAAGACTTGAAGCTTGGACTTGATGTAGAAAAGACTTGATCTCTTGACTTGATCTCTTGTTTTGGACTTGAAGACTTGATTTCAACTTGAAGAAGATGAAGAACTTCGAAGACTTTGGCTTCTGATTCCTCTTCTTGACTTCTGCTTCCGGCTTTTCTTCTTTTCGGACTTTGTTTTATAATTTTGGAACTTAGAAGATTTTAGAGAATTTCTCCTCGTTTTTTTTTTCTTCCCCCCCTAAAATAAATGAATGAGGGTATTTATAGACCTTTAGAAAAGTCTGATGGGCTTTAGAGTGGGCTCTTAAACAGAATGGGCCCTTAATCATTAAGTGGGTTCTTGCAAGACTTAGCTATTTCATTTAAGACTTAATTGGATTAATAAAATTAATCCGGCCCAATTGATTTAATTAATAAAATTTTTGATGTCTACACTCACATATATTTTTAACCTACACGACGCTCTTCCGATCTATTTTATACAAATACTCATATAATGTCTGTTAATAATGTCCATTTATAAACAAATTAATCTACAGTCCTGCTAAAAAGTCTGTTAATAATGTCTTTTTTGACATTCTATTTCTATTGCGATAACTCATGTCATATTGTTAATTTTTTTCAATTTTTATTCTCTTTTACCTTATTCATCTAATTTTTTGAAATAAGATTAATTATTTAGTTTAATAATTAACACATATTTATCATCATTTAATTGTTTAAATTATAGATAAATTTTGTTATGCAATGATGGATGATTGTCTACATCATTAAAATATTTGTAGTTTATAATTTTAAAGTAAAAAATTTGTAGCTTATAATTCATAAAACAATGAAAATTAATTAATATGAATAAGAAACTTAATGGATAGCCCGTGATGGTCAAATGATAATAAAACAATAAAAATAAATATAAATGAGAAACTTACTTTATAACTCATGTTCATCGAATAATAATTTTGTTTTTGGAAATCTTATTTTTTATGAATTATCGTAATTAAATTGAATATTTAATTAATTAAACATATATACATCGTTAGTCTAAGTTAATTGAAAATTATAATTGTAATTTTTCTTAATATTTCACGCTATAAATGTTAATAATTATGACTATTTTTCTTTAAAGGGAAAAAAATTTATATACTATAATTTATTCATTTCGTAACGATAACCCAAAAGCAAAGCGTAATTTTTATAGGAATTTTTGAATTTTGAAAAGATAAACTTAAAGATAGTAATATGAAATAATGTTCTTCTTCTCAATTGTTCTAATCAATATTAGAACAAGTTAATTAATATTTAAATAGAAGAGAGAAAAATATTCATATTTATGTCTATTCAGGAATCCAACCGTATCTAGGAATGTATTTTTGTCAATTCCACTTTTCGTGTGACATTATAACATTAATTAAATTGATTCTTTATTTCTCTCGTAAATTCAATTTCATAGGTTTATGAATTTGGAGATGCTGTAGACAAAATGACTTAAAACATTGTAAAAAAAATTGACTTATTAATTAGGGTAATAGCTTGTGATAATTTTTTTACTTTTGTACAAAATAAAGGAAACTTTTATTTTCAATTCTTATTGCTTTTTATTATAAAAATTAAAATAGATCGATTAGGGTTTTTCTGATGCACGTAAGGAAAGAAGACATGAGGGAGAAACATTTATAATTCTTAAGAATAGATCGGTTACTTGTGTCATTTTAATTTTTACCATTTTAGTATATTTGAAAAATTAGTGAAATTAATAAAAAAAATAGTGTCAACATAATTAGCCTTTAAATATATATATATATATATATATATGTGGTTAATAATAATATTTTCTTAGAGTAAAAACACGCAAGAATAGTAATATACAAATAAAAATTATTAATAAATAAAAGAGTTGACATAATAGTTTAAAAACTTGTTACACTTAACATGTAGGCCCCGAGTTTAATTATTCACTATTATAAGATCGGAAGAGCACACGTCTATTAAAAATGACAGCCAGTGTGGTATGACATTATTAGCAATTGTGCCAGATAAAGATTTAGGCGAGAAAGATTTTCTAATTGCACCAGATTAAATTGTTATTACGCCATATAATATATATATTTTTAAAAACCTATTTCGTCTAAATTATTACTAAAAATTATCTAACGGCAATTACACCATACAAAATGTTATTGTGTGTGTGTGTGTATATATATATATATATATAGAGAGAGAGAGAGAGAGAGAGAGGGAGAGAGAATTTTTTAAAACCTTTTTTGTCTAAATTATTACTAAAAATTATCTAACACCATATGTATGGTACTATATACTGTCATATGATCATGTTATATGCATCAAAACAAGTCACATTATATGATGTTAGATCGGATCTACACTTATGGGCGGTTACACATTTCATTTTTTTATTAAATTAATTTTTTAATTATATTATTATTGTTATCGTTTTGATCGAAATTATATTCTTATTACTGTTAAAAAAGTAATAATAAATTTCTAAAAATCATAAAATTACTGTTAAAAAATTAACAATAAATTTCTAAAAATCATAAAATAAAATGGTTAGCTGGGATTTTTCTGAACCAAATAGTGGGTGTTTTTTACTAGTCCTTCTATAAAACCTATTGGACACAATTTATAGTATCTAATGGATTATGTGGCTAGCCCGTATTAGACACATTATGGATAAGTCTCATCTCCAATGTGTCTAATAAAGGTTTGCCACTGCATCAAAATGGTGTCTAATGAACACCATAAAATGTGCATTTTTTACAATTTATTTTCGTTTTTGAATGATGTTAGCTAAAAAAAATTTTGTTTGCCGATATCCTGATTTAACTTTAAACTTTGAATATATTTCACTAATTTGGATCCTCTAAATTAGTACTTTTTTTCATTTTTCATTTACAATCAAATTTCAAAGATAAACTCTCAAGCCAATCACGAGCTTTGCCTCTTGCGTAGTCAATACTCAAACCGTCATGAATTATTAGCCATTGAGCGCTTTAAGTGTGACAACGGTTAGTTTTACAGTGAGAATGTAATAATTTTAAGGTTATTATATAAGATTGCATTCGAGGTATAATATTTGGAAAGTTGTATATTGAATGCTTATAACATCATTAGTGTTTGCAGTTCAAACTTCGAACCGGTTTACTGAATATATCTCTATAGCACTGTATCTTTTTTTCCATTTTTTGTAAAATATTCAAACAATATCTTACTAAAAAAGATCTAGAGTCAATTGTGAGCTTCGCCTCTTTTATGGATTAATAAAAATAAAAATCGATCCATCCTATTAGTGCAAGTCAGTACTCGAAGTCTCGAACCTCTGAGATTGGGCATTGAGCGTATTAAGCGTGCAAACAGTTTATCTGATGGTGCGAATGTAATAACTTCAGTCTTCATCAGATGAAATAGGAATTATAAGGTTGCTTCATCAATTATAAGAAGAGGAAAGTAAAATCGGGTGAAGTGGATATATGCTCTCCAGTTTCTTTTTTCTTTTTTTCTTTTTTTCCCCCTCTTTTTTTTGGGTAGGGGTTATGGAGGGAAATTAATTAATTTAATTGAAAAGAGAAAACATGTATAACTACACCGATTTTTCTATAAACGACGTTATAGTTGCAGAGTCCGCATAGATATTAGTGCAGTAGCTTCTATTCACCCCCCTCCTTTTTTTAACTCATGAAACCCACTTCTAACCCTCTTAACCGCCCTTTAACTGGGTTAAGATAACCCGGTTAAAGGGGTCAGCAAATGTACACTCGTCTAACTACTTGCTCATCCATCATTCATCTCATTTCCTTCCATATGAACTAAAAGAATAGAGCATGTGGTAGATGGCTATCATCATATGTGACATATAACGGAAAATGATATAATTCTAGATTACGAAGCCATAAATAGCATACGACGCATACATAGCATGCATCTGGCACACTATTAGTTGACAGTAGGCCAAAGTAGGCAGTGGAATTGATGTAATGTGCCTAAATAGCATGCACGCCATGCATGCGTTTATTGTGGTCAGGCGTACAGGATTATATCATTTCTCAACATATAACACTATTAAAATACACCTCGAAGATGAGAACGCACAACCTACGTGCCAACACAGCTGATATATAGAAACAAAAGAAGAACAAGTATCAATAAGAGAAACATGTAGTTATTTCTTAGTCAGTCTATAGAATAGGCTGATAAAATAGGATGCCAAATTGGTAGATCCTTTCTGCACGACGCTCTTCCGATCTGGAAGCTACAAATATAAACTACAGGGTTAATTTCACAACTTATCCCCATTCTTTACACTTTCTATCAACGAGGGTCTTAACCTTTTTTTCAATGTCATAGGTCCCCAACCGTTCATAACTTCACTCATAAGGTTCTTTATGACATTTTTACCCTTACTTTTTAAATAAAAACAGAAAAAATTCTAAAAATAGTAAAAATAATAAAAATAAAACGGAAAATAAAAAATTTTTCCTCATACCTAACTAACAATTTATTCTACCCTTATTTTAACATGATCGAAAATTACAAATGCCTAAACTTTTTTCCTTTTTGGGAAAATCCTTATTATTTTTTGTTATTTCTGATAGCAGTTGAAGGAACAAAGAGCAAAATTTTTATAATAAAAAATTAATTATTTCGTTATAAAAGAATTAATTAGGTAGGTAGTCGGGGAAAATAAAAGAACTAAAAAATTAAATATTTTATTATGAAAGAAAAAAAAATTGTTGTTTGTTCCTCTTATTGCTGTTAGAAATGACCGAAAAAATAAAGGTTTCCTTAAAAAATAAAAATGTGTATGTATTTCTAATTTTTAGTCATGTTAGAAATAAAGGTAGAATGATTTGTTAACTAGATAGGTGGGGAAAATTATTATTTTCCTTTTTGTTTTTATTATTTTTACTAGTTTTTAGAATTCTTTTTTGTTTTTACTTAAAAAGTAGGGCAAATTTTAATAAGATTAATGAATATTTCTTAGAGCCATACAAAAAGATCATTCGATTACTTCCCAGAGGAAATCTTGGAATTTCTGATAGATTGATTTGGCACCATGAAAACCACAGTAAATATATAGTGCATAGGGGATACAGATGCTTGATTCAACATTCTCAGTACCGTGATGAAGGCTGCAGTAGGGGGAACCGAAATGGTGGTCTAAAATGTTGAAATCCTATCTCCCTTCTAAAACAAGATTGTTTCGGTGGAAATTGTATTTTGATGTCCCCTCCTCTGTTAGTCTTTTAAAAAGGGAGCATTAATTTGATGAGTTCTTCTCTGTTTTGTGGCATGAAGGAAGCTACAAATCATGTGATTTTTGAATGTCCCTTAACCCAAAAAGTTTGGAAATTGATGGATCTCTAGAGGAGTTTGAGGAATTTTCTCCACTGATACAGCTTGAAAAATATTATTTATTGTTTTATGGAGAGGCCTTAAGATTTCGACTTTTGCGTTCATTACTGTTACAGCATGGTTTTTGTGGCATGAAAGAAATTGGGCTGTTCATGGAGCACCGAGGCGAGAACCTTCCCCGTTGGTTCAGTTGACTACAGAATTTAATCAACGATATAAGGCCCTTTTCCAGCAAAAACAATCGATTAGTAAATGGAAGCTGCCACCGGTTAGTAAATTCAAACTCAATGTTGATGCCGCACTCAAATATCGTTCTGAACACTTCGCCATTGGTAGGGTTATTGGAAACGAAAACGGCATTGTACATGGAGTCTTCACAACATGTCAAGAGGGCTCTATTCTCGGTGGAAGTTGCAGAGGCTTTTGCGGTCCTTGAAGGACTTAGATTTGCCAGCAAACATAATTTTCAAGTCTTTATTGTTGAAACATATTGCCTAAATATTGCTTAAAGTCCTAACATGGTACTTGATAATCACCTATTTGCATGGGAAGCAAATGGAGTTGCCCGTGCCATTGCCTCATTCGCTTTTGTAAATAGATATAGTTGTATTTGGATCGATTGTATCCCATCGTTTTTGGACTCAGCCATTTGGATTGATTTCAATTTATGAATTAAGCCAAAAAAAAAAAAAAGAATAAGGGCAAAAATGTCACAAAAGCCTTATGAGTAAAGTTATGAAAGGTTGGGGACCTACGGCATAAAAAAGGGGGAAAAAGAAAAGGATTCGGGAACTAATTAGTAGAAAGTGCAAAGGTTAGGGCCATTTGTGAGATAAACTAAACTTCATTTTAATGTTGAATACTTCGTTAAAATTAAAATTAGTGTGTGTTTTATTGGCAACAATTTCTATGGAAAATGAAGTTTTTCACCTAAGTTTCTACTTTTATGGTATTTAGTTCACTTTTTTTTTCTTGAAAAATATTTTCCACGTTTTAATCACGTAACTATATTTTCCTTGAAGACAAGAAAATTATTTTCCTATAAAGAGTATATAATTTTGGTTTTCTAGGTAATTCATGTTTTTTTCGGGAATTTCACTTTCAATCAAATATGTTGTAATTCATTTTCTAACGAATTTAATAACCAATAATTCAATTGACGTGAAAATATTATTTTTCTAATTAAATTCTATACTTGTAATCAAACACACTCTTAATTAAAAAAGGCCTTATCTTCACATCAAGTCAAAAATTAATGATGCTATCATTATTATGTCAACTAGTATTTAACCCGTGCGTTGCTCGAGATGATAATACTAGATAATATAAGTAATTCAAGAAGATTAAACACGATTGTATCAAAAAATTATAATATTTGACCGTTTATGTATGTGTAAAGAAAAACAATATAATTACTACTCATAATACGATATCTTTCATTAATAAAGATAAAAAATTGTCAACACAAAAAACCAAAAAAAAAGAAAAAACATTAAAGAAAGTTTTGTACGTAGTTTGTATGATGCTGTCAGTGTGTAACGCACGGAAAATTATATTACATCTGATAAATTTAGCAAGAATAAATGATGAACGATAATATATATTACAACATTTATAGCAGAATTTGTTATTTGACCATCTTTAACACGCATCATAATTTTCAGATTTTTTCATTTTATAGCTTTCGAAATATCTATATAAAATTGAGATCGGAAGAGCACCAACTTTTTCTATAAAATACACATGTTATTTATTGTCTCGTTTGTTTTTTTAACTTTTGTAATATAAATTAATGATATTTAATTTTTTATAACATACATCTTTTACGGACTAAATATTTTAATATGTTAACATAATTTAATCAGTTTTTAAAGAATTGAACCGTCACGACAAAATCAATTAGAAAAATCATGAATTGACAAATATTGAAACCAATCTAGAAAATAATCTGAAGATTTGAGATAAACACATATATGATTCATAATAAATATTTTTCAATAATTATCTATTAAAATTTTAAATTTTTTGGAAACCTAAGACCCATAAGTCAAAGCTCTATTATGTATAATTCTTCTCCAATTACATTAATATAAATATATATTCTCAATTCTTTTCACTAAATTACCAATGTGGGATTCCCATTTTATTCTCAAATAAAAACTGAATTCATATTGTGAATTTTGTATAAATATCAATGAATTACATTACATAAAATAAAATTTAAAAATCACATAAATTTAAAACTGTTTAAATAATTGAATTCAATTATTACTATTTTTTTATATGTAAAAGCTGAATTCAAGTGGCTATTAAGATAAAATATATGAAAATTTCCTTTAATGTAAGTGAACTCATATAGAAAGGTTAAAATCTTGATTAAGTTATTTAAATTATCCATTTTTTATATTCTCTATACAAGGTAATATATTAAGATAAGACGAAAAAATAAATGAAAATAATAAAAAGATGAAAAAACCAAATTCATATTGTGAATTTTGTATAAATGACAATGAATTACATTACATGAAATAAAACTTAAAAATCTAACAAATTTTGAATCTGTCCAAAAAAATCGAATATAATTTTTCTTTTAAGGACGTAGAAAACCAAATTCAAGTAATAATCTATATAATTGTATGCATTATGATTATTAAGATAAAATATGTGAAAGTTTCATTTGGTGTAAGGGAACTTATATAGAAAAGTTAAGATCTTGATTTAGTTATTTAAATTGCCTATTTATGATGTTCTCTATGTAAGGTAATATATTAAGATAAAAAAATAAAAAAGAAATAAAAATACTAAAAAGATTTTAAAAAAATCGGATTCATATTGTAAATTTTGCAAAAATATCAATGAATTACATTACATCAAATAAAATTTAAAAATCATACAAATTTAAAATTGTAAAAAAACAAATTTAATTATTATTATTATTATTTCCAGAGGTAGAAAAATAAATTTAAGTGGTTATTAAGCTAAAATATGTGAAAGTTTCCTTTAATGTAAGGGAACTTTCATGAAAAAACTAAGATCTTGATTTAGCTATTTAAATTATCTATTTGTGATGTTCTCTATGTAAAGTAATAATACATTAAGATAAAAAGATAAAAAATAAATGAAATATTAAAAAGATAAAACCAAATTTAGATTGTGAATTTTGCATAAATATCAATGAATTACACTACATTAAAAAATTTAAAAATCACAAAGATTTAAAACTGTTTAAGAAAAAGAAAACCGAATTCAAACTTTTTTTAAAAGATATGGAAAATCGATTCCAAGTGATACTTTGTATAATTGCATGCATTATTATGATTATTAAGATATAATATGTGAAAGTTTCCTTTGATGTAAGAGAACTTTTATATAGAAAAGCTAAGCTCTTAATTTAATTATTCAAATTATTCATTTGTGATTATCTCCATGTAAGGTAATATATTAAGATAAAAAGATAAAAAATAAATGAAAATAATAAAAAGAAAAAAAATAATCAAAAGCTAGGATTAAGTGTTAAACCAATGGCCAAGATGCAATAACCGGATTTAGAAAGTGATTTGGACAGGAAAATGAGAAATGAAAACTAAATTATTTTAATGTATATATAGACTACATAATAACTGTTATCATTATGCATAAATGTCATGTTCACCTCAAACCTTCCTTTAACACAATTTAACACATCATGTTTCCTTTAATGTTCACAACCAAAAATGTTCCCTTTTGTTTTCCACATAAGGATACTACATTCCACTTCATGCTTTTAGCATGGTGAAAATTTCACCAGGCTCTATAATTTGAACCCTAACATCTATAACTGCTCTTATACACAACCCGGTTATAGTACCTTTGAGAGGTGCTGTTATGGCAACTCCCATCCCATCTAAATGCATGAACACACACCACATGAATTTTGAGATGGCACCTTCCAGGGGTTCTTGAAAATTCACTCTACATCCCCAATTGTGATTTTGGTTTTAAGCTTGTACTAACAAGCGGCCACGGGGAATAAGTAAAGCGTGAACAAGTAAAGCCGACCACTCAAGTATGGTATAGCATCTTAAACAACTAAAACTCAGGGAGAAAGGGATCTCTCTCCAGGATTTGATCTCTTCAAAAGCATTGATGAACCAAGCCTGTCTCTGCTTTTGCCTCATCAATTATTAGTACTTTTAAACAATCATAGGCTGGTCGGCTGCAGTTCCTATATTGAGATAACAAATGGGTCATTAATAAACAATGAATATTCAGCTGGAAGGCCGTTATAACAGCAGTATATCCTGTTGTCAACGTCGAGTGCTACAAATGTTCCAGTGGGGAATCAATGAGTCGTTACTAGGGAGCAGCTTTCTGTTTTCAATGGAAGTGAACAGAGGGAGAAGACCATTCCAAGTTACCATTGGCTGGGTTTAAGTACCAACTAGATGCCTCCTTGTGAACTCTTCACTCAGCCAGAACTAGTTAAAAGAGTATTCAAAGGAGTACCCGTAAACTGCTTAATTGTATAACTTACACACCAGAAGAATGTAACTAATCTTCCATGCCCGTTTAAGACAAGCAAAGAGGCTTGTACCTGCTACAAAATAACTACACTCCAGTTAGATCAGCAGCTCAATGTGAAGTTGTAAGAAATAATTTTGTCCTCCATGATCCTTCATGATGTAGAACAACCCTATCTCACATTTGCCGACAAGGATAAAACAATGTAAATATAAATGAAGTCCTCCATCCCGCAAATATAGTCCTTTATTCCATTTTTCATCCTTCCCAAATTATAGTCCACTTTCCTTAGTTAATTTCTTAATGTTCTACTATATACTCTTATTTACTGTGCATAGTAACCATCAATGAAAAAGAACAATTAAAGTGAAATATTAAGGAAATGAAAAGGAAAAGTAGAAAATATATTTTTATATTGTACTTTTCTAACAACATTAATTAAGTTTCCGCAGATTTTAGCATTTCTAGTATCACATAATAAAAAGAGCTGTAATCTGAAATGTCGGTAACTAAACTT
>CAVNYN010285489.1:0-27760 GCA_963692815.1 Nyctanthes arbor-tristis | reverse complement strand
TACACGACGCTCTTCCGATCTTCTTGGTGTGAGGGCGGTGGAGATGTGCTATGAAGTATGTGGGTACATCCCCATGGCGTGTCGCTAGGTGCCATGGTAAAGGATGTGTGTTACTTCTAGCGGTTGTATTTACACAAGGGCATTGGTTGGCATGATGCAAGGTGTGTGTTTGTAGTAATGTCGATGGCTGATGAGCTCTCTGGAAAGCCAACGAGAGAGTTGCACCACAAATTTCAGCAGGTTTATTTCGACATTGAGCCGATAAAATGCTTGGAATTGTTGTTAATTCTAAGTGATTATATATACTCATGTGGTGGAGTATGGGACTGTCAAAGTATCAAAGGCTTGCCTGGTAATTTCTCAAGTATTGTGTACAAAACTGAAGAAGATGAAGATTTTGGTTTATTTTGACAAGGTGGAGATTGTTGGGTTTGTTGTCAAAAATAATCCAAAGTTGAAAAGGAAAAGGAAAGGGAAAGAAGAAGAATCCTAGGGGGAAAATGAATCCAAATTATAGAAGGATTACCTTGTCTTCCAAGGAAATAAAGTTTATAAATAGAGATGTTTTCTTCTTCTTTTATACACAAGTGGTACAAGTGAATTGAGAGAAAAATTAGTGAGTCTAGCACCTTAAAGAGTTTTCTTGTAACTCTTTGTGGTTTGTTCAAAGGGTAGAAAATTAGGTGTGGTAAAACTCGGAGTGCCACTTGGGTCGAGTTAGAGAGTCTTGTGAAGAAAAATAGTAGCTTAGCGTCTTGGGATTTCTTTAATTCTTCGCGGGTTAGGCAAATGGTAGAAATTAGTAGATGCGGTAAAACTTGGTATATTTTTCTTGTTGTACTTGGGAGATGAGTTTTAGCGAGTGAAAATTCTATATGGTTGTAGCGACTTTTATCATATAGTGGAAAGTTTTGACAGTCCGTTAAATTCGTCTTCATCTTTTATTTTTCTTGTCTCAATTAAATACCTTGAACAACGGTCATGTGGACGTAATCGGGGAATCTACATTAATTCCCAACAGATATTATATTAAATTTGATAAGTAATGTGGTAAGTAAGCATTCTACTTATCATCATTTGGAGCTTGCTTGTTGCTGATTGATATTGAATTACTCTGCCATTATTAAATCAGGGGTCTCCATGTTGGATTACCAAGATTTGATTTAATATGTCTTAAGGCAACATTCAAAATTGGGAAAGCCTTTTGGCATGGAAGAACAAATTCTCATGAAAACCTTTTCCTCTTAAATACCAAAGTAGGTTTGCATTTTTAGCTGCTTCCATAAAATAGCTGATTCTTGTTGCGACCAGCTTTGTCATCTATCGTTCTATTTTTATTTTGTGGTTTATTTTTTTATTTTATTTTTATTGTCTGCTCTGCAGCATAATTAGTGTTTTTTCTGCTCATTATATAGTAAAGGGAACTAGAGAATTACTAGCGAATAAGTTAAAGGGTCGGTGGAGCCAAATATTTTGAAAATATTTGTATGCCATCTAACACACAAGAAATGATTGATAGTGCTGTGTTTTGCTAATAGTTTAGGGTGCCATAATTCCATGTCAATGTAGCATGTATCTGTATTCTACATTTGTTTTCTCATCCGAGATCATCTCTGCCATCGGGAACCTCCTGTGACTGGATCGTGGGCTATTAAGCTGCTAGAGTTAGGAAGCATGTTTTCAGAACAAAGCGCCTAGAAGAATGCTAATCAAAAGCATTTCCAATAAGCTCCTGACTTGCTTTATTTCTGAAACTTTTGAACAGGTTTATGATGTCACAAAGTTCTTGGAAGACCATCCCGGAGGTGATGAAGTCTTGTTGGCCTCAACAGGTAATGCAGCCACTTGTAAAATGTTGTGTAAGAAAGATATAACTATGTTTATTGTGATTTATTTTCAACTTTGTAAGTACTTAAGATTTATGCATAAGGTAAGGATCATTTGATAGTTGGGTTGACTTCTCCTTGTCAGGGAAGGATGCAACTAATGATTTTGAGGATATTGGACACAGTAGCACTGCAAAGGCAATGATGGATGAATTCTATGTTGGTGACATGGACACGTCGACCATCCCCACCAAGACCAAGTACACTCCTCCCAAACAGCCTCACTACAACCAAGACAAAACGAGTGAGTTTATCTTCAAACTCCTTCAATTCTTGGTTCCCTTGGTTATCTTGGGTTTGGCTGTCGGCGTCCGTTACTATACCAAATCCTCTGCTTAAAAGAATGAGGTTCTAAGTTGAAAACCTGTCATACACTAGCTTGCCTCAAAATATGGGATTGATGCATATCTCCACTCGTGGTAATAGTGATACTTTTGAATTCGTTTCTCTTGAAAAACTGTCTTTTTCTTGCATGCTTTGGTTAATCAAATAATGTCTTGTCTTGAATTTTGATTTTTTTTTTTTCCCGTTACAAGTTTATGTTAACTGTACTTGATGCTGAGCCGTAGAATGGTTTCTAGTATGCTGTGTGCTTTTACTGGAAGTCGTATTTGGGTTAGAGCATTTCACTGCACTGTCTGCGCCATTTCTGTGTCATGAGCTGTTGTAATTAAGATCCACAAAATTTTTAACGATACGCCATCTGGTAGCTCATCTTACCACAGTTTCAGGCCATCTGAAGAGTTTTCTTTTATGCAATTGTTCAAGTTTCCTGATTCAATTTGATGATGATCAATTGATTCCAGGCTCAACGATAGTAGAAATGCAGCTAAAGATTATCAAATCCTCCTTGTGAATTACACGTGAAAAAGTTGTTTTTTTGGGTTTTGTTTTTACTTCTGCCATTGATTGCTCCATGGAATGAAGGATTGTTAGCTTCCTTAAATCATGGAAAATTAAGGTTCTAGACTTGGAAAACTATGTATACGACTGCATTGAACATGTGGTAATGTGCTCACTTCTTGGTTACATAGATAAACGGGTCTCGTAATTTTGAAAATTTCCGGTTAATGCATCATCTATAGATTGTTTACACATCAACATTTCTTACCGGAAACCAGGATCATTGTTTCTATATCTATATATATTTATAAGCCAATTGAAAAATATTAAGAAACGAGAAATTAGGTCTGTATCGACCGAATTTTAATTTTATCAACAGCCAGTAGGACTAAAACTGTAAGTAAATAGTAATAAAAATTTAATGATATACAATTGTGATTAATTAAAGATGAATGACCCCTTAAGAAATTCTTAACTACAATGATCAAAACTTTAAACTAATAGTTGCTGCAGCAAATCCAAGCACTCTACCCACGTTAAACACAAAACGATTCAATTAAAATTTTCAGGGTAGTTCCAATTTTCTTTGACGACGAAGGTGACCGCGGTAGCTAAAATGCAGCAAGTCTAGGCTGTTCACTTGTTTGGACCAAATATTTAGAAATATATGAGGTGAAGAAGAGGTTGACGTGTCAAATTTTTATTGAGAGGATGGTAATGGAGAAGGCAAATTAGAACAGTACATCTCAACTTTACAAAGTGTTTGGCAACTTTAATTATAATCAATTTTGATCATAATCAGCTACAGGGCCTCATTTCATTAGTTTTACATTTTTCAAAAGTAAAATCAAACATTAATTTTTTACTTTTTATAAAAAACAACCAATGAAATGATGTTACGTAGCAAACTATAATCAACCCCAAATAATCAAATAATTGCCAAACACTTTGTTAATCTCATTTCTTATATTTTTTTATTCATATATTGACGTATGGAGAAACTGAAGAAACTCGAAATCGTAATAATAAAATAAAATGGTATTACCTTCTCAAGTGATACAAGGATCATATAAAAATAATTCCGACTATTTAAAACCAATCAAAAGTTTTTCTCCAATTCAACAGCATAGAAAATATATAAGAACCCTAAGACCCAAGATTTTGACATGCCCACATGAAACTGCCGAAGGAAAACAAGATTTCTTGTTTAGAAATTGATTCTCTCAACTCTCTTCAATTGTATATTATTCCAAGAGATTCCTAATCCATTTCCTAAGATAAATATCCCACAAATTCCTAGGCATTTTTTAGGGTAAATCGCCATGAATTTGCACTGCATGACCAAGAAAATTCTATATAAAGAATGATTTACGCATCCAATTCCCCTCCCCCTTGGTTGTTCTGCATCTATGCAAAAACCCAGAAAGATGGGAGTGTCAGCCAGAGAAAATGTTCTTCTTAAGCTGGTCCTTCCCGGCCGGTTCGTCGAGGTCTATCGAGAACCAGTGCTTGCTGCTGAAATCATGAGGAAGTACCCCAGACACTGCATTGCAAGGCCTGATGTGTTTCAGTATCCATGGATTTCTGTTCGTCCGGACTCGGTTTTGGTGCCGGGCAGAGTGTTTTATCTAGTGCCTTTTCGCACCATGCACAAATTGTTGGAGGATAAAAAAACGCAGCAACATCAGAACTCCCCAAGAAGAAACCAGCCAGATGATAATCATGATCAGCACCAGCATCATCATAGTCATCGTCAGCATCCGCTTCATCGTCCTCGTCAGCACCATCCTGATCATCGGGAGATCGATGGGAATTCTCCAAGCAAAGCAATGGCTGGATTGACTCCCAAACATCGAAACCATAACAAGTACTACAGGGGGGAAACCTCAAACTCCCCTAATGATGCTCAGGAGGATCAAGAATCTGATGAGGCTAATGACTACTGGTCATCCTTCTACAGGTCATGGAAATCTGCTAGAGAGAATTTGCAACAAGACTATACTAACGATAATCGGATTGATTCCATGTTCGGTAGCGTTGTGACAAGAATTCCGCGTACCCGGGTGACAAGTCCTGAGCGTATCGATCTGCGGCTGAGACCTTGTATGAGGAAGCCCGATAGTGTTCGGACGTTGCTTAATCTGAAGGTGACTTATGCCTCTCCTATTGTCCTTCCAGGAACCACCCCAAGAGAGTCTCCTAGACTTCGGCTGCGGGATGTCATTACTCCGTAAACGAAAACGAAAACGAAAATTATAATACTCAGAATGTATCAATTTTAGACTCTCAGACCAATCAAAAGTAGCCGCTAACGCATAAGGGACCAGGGTGACAGTGCCCGATTAGCAATGGAGTACCGAACTCGGCAGCAAGTACCAGAGATCGCCTTTTTCTTTTTCCTTTCCCATTTGTTTTTTTTTTTTTTTTTTTTTTTTTTTGGGTTTGGGGTTGGTGGGGGGGGGAGGGAAAGCTATTACGTGGAAAAACTTCTAGTACTCCTAGAGTACTAAGCTTGATACTCTTAACCAATCAAAAATTCACATGCGAATTCAATGACCCCAATGTGTTGTATAATTTGGGCTCTTCCGATCTGCGTTGGTTCTTGATTGGTCAGTGCTTCTGGAATTTTTTCCCACATCATGTACTGGTCAAAGTATGATGTTCCCAAGTTATATTGTTCATGTTCTCAAGGCAAGACTTGGTTTTTTGAAATTCGAACAATGATTCTGTTGCTGGATATTTGTTGTATTCCAAAGTTAAAGTAGTAATCGCAAACAACAAAATGATTCACACAGTCGAATTCAAAAAGAACCATGATAATTAATGATAATGATAATAATAATTAATATTAACGAACCATGGATTCGTGCATAAATAGTGAAACATTAATGTAAATTTCATCATTAGAGGAATCATTCACAAGAGATGTGGAGGAATATGAGATTATTTACCACCGTAAGGAATGAGTCAATAGAATTATGGAATGGTTTTTTACCCTATATATACCTTTAATGAGGCTGGCGTAGATGATTTGTGACAAGGGCATAATTCACATATACTTATTTTTTTACCTTAAAGGTCAAGTCGACTTCTTATGTTACTTTTTAAGGTAAAAAACAAAGTCCGAGGGTGATGCCTGATGTAAAATCGAGAAAAAGGAACAGTGCAAAGTTTTAAGAACTATGGACACTAAGTTACACGGGATAAAAAGTTGGAGAACTGGAGATGCAATAAATGAAGGGCAAAGTTGAAAGAAATGTTAAAATTTTCAAACTAAAATGAACTCTTCTCAAATGCGAATGAACAATAGAGTAAATGTTCAAGGCTAAAGTAGCAGAGGAGGATTTCCTCAACCAAAAAGGAAAAAAAAAATGTAGCATAGGAGGAAACTACACACACTCCATTTGTCCTACAAATATAGGCTCATTTTAATTTTCACGTGTGTTAGACATTTTAATTAAAGTGGGCTATCAAATTAAATCAAATATGTTGGGTTATAATTTCGAACTAACAAAATATGAAATGTGTGTGTGTGTGTGTGTATATATATATATATATTCGAACTTGAAACCCCTATTATGCAGATAAGAGGGGTTTCAAGTTCGAATATATAAGAGTTGTCTGATTTCTATGATGATGCAATCTTTTTCTTCTTCACCTACGAATAATCCTACCCTGAACTACTTGATGAGATTCCAACTTTTCGACACTTTTTTCTCCTTGAATTACCTCATGAAAGTTAATATTGTTTTGGGTTTCCTGATTATTTTCTCATAATTCCTTCTTTTTCTTTTTTAGGGGTCTCATAATTCCTCTTGTGCAATATTAAAGAAAATATGGAGCTTATGATTTGGGAGAGTACCTAGACCAAGCACTTTCGTTTGTTGTGTTTGCCTGTGTGTTTGGATAAATATATCTTTGTGCGAGTAGTTCAAAGTAGATCTTTTATGTTTTTGTAGTGCTACTTGCATGTTACACTGATTTTGATATAGAAACTAAGTGATTTCTATTATGGAAGTCACATGCACACGCCTAGTGGTCTTGAAGCGCTTAGTTTGATGCACATATAGTGCTAACGTAGCACCCCACGTGTCTGGTGATTGTGTGTCAAGTGTGAGTGTAATCTAGTTTCATGAATGAGGACTAAGTGGTCTCCTTATCGATCGAAATTGTTTATAATGAGTCTATTGACATTTTAAGACATATTTAATTAAAAGGGCTATTTAATTAACTACATATATAAGAGCTTGAATTTGTTTTGTGATTATTGGCTGTTTTTATAATCTAGTTGTGGTGTAGACGAGAGTTATTTTTTTAGACAGTTGGCAACCTGGCAGCTTAATACGTTTGTACATTTTAAAATTTGGTTGCACAATTCGATATAGTAATTTTGAGTTATTAACAAGTTTGGATAATTAAGAGGCTGTTTAGTTTCCGATAGATTTTTTTTTTTTTAATTGTAATTGATTTAAATAAGACAATTTATTAACAAATAATGTGTGTACTTTAATACTACTAGTATATAATAACATGTGCTTTGCACGTGATTTTATATTTTTATTAATTATCACAGAATGACAAAACTTGTTATTTTAGGTTGGTTGATGTTCATTGTGGAAGAATACCCAGCCAATGACTGGTGGTATATTAGCCGTGGGGGAGTTTTCCGAGAAGATTTGAGTCTTGCGGCCTTAATTTGTCTCCAAATACAAATCGTTGATGCAAAGATGCAAACCGTGGTAATTGGTTCGGCCGTATCGATCATGGATTGGTGAGTGAAATTGGGTTTAGCTGGTTTGTCATATATTGGATACAAGGGGAGTAAAAATGTGTAGATTTTAAGAATTTTGATGTACTAATTGCATCTTATCCAGTTTTATGTCCAAATGAATGTGAAGTGAAGGGCAAAAATTGCTTGCAAAAACATTCAAAAAGCATCAAACATGAAGAAAAAATTTTGGAACTTAGACTCACAGACTTACAATAGTATACGGCTTGAGCAGTGAATCCAACTGTAAGATTAATTGCAGATGAAAGAAGAACAGAGAAGGAGGAGAATTTTAAAAGAAAAGGGAGGAGGGTGACACATATGATATGAAAAATTATGATATACATGACATACTCTTGGCCACTATAGGGAGAAAACGGTTCAAGAAAGTGAATAACTACTGAACGCCTTTTGGCCCATTCTTTCTGGCCCTGTATTTGTCTCGTTTCTTGCTCAAGATTTTGGGCTTTTGTTCTGGGGTTTTGGGTGTTATCGTGGCTGTCTTTGTCGGGTCCCATGTTTAGTTTGCATTGTTTCTTGGCACATGATAGTTGGGCCTTGTCGTCATGTACTCTCCATTTTAATGTTAATAAACTTCTATTTAAAGAGGAAAAAGAAAGTGAAAAAAAAAAAGCAATCACAAATTCACAACTGTTTGCTTGTTTATTGTTTTTTAAAATGTCATTATTTACTTTCAAAAAAAAATGTCATTATTTAGTTTTATATATTACAACAATTGAAGATATTCAAAAAATAGATTATTAAATTGTAGTATTCCATATTTTCTTTGCACTTTCAAAATATTTATTATCCTCTTCGTCCCATGAAAATAGTCTGCCATTCATTTTTCATTCCAAATTATATTTCACTCTCTTTAGTTATTTTTTTAGTTTTTTTTATATACTTATATATTTAATATGTATTTTTATCAACAAATAATTGACAAGTGCACATGGCACCACTAGTTCCCCCCCCCCCCCGCTTTTTTTGGCACTATCGCCCACACCTCTCCGACCCTAAGCTTTAGTGTAGAAGGTAAATCGCGAAATGTACCTGAGTTAGCCAGAGTTGGTATATGTTTTTTACTGACTTCCACTAAGGGCTTCTTTAGAATTCAAACTTTTAATATCTCCCAACTATGTATTTTTCTTTTTACCTCTTTTGCCAATCCAACTGTGCCCCCGAGGCGCACCACTAGTTAATATTACATAAATCGAGACTTGGCTATGTCAAAAATGTTCGCATATTGTTCGCCATTGACCATTTTTCCGTGCCCAGTCAATTGAAAAATAAAGGAATTGAAGAAATAATAATTATCAAGGAGCTGATTGACTTGTCAAATATGAAGTATTCCATTCCGTATATCTTCCAAAAAACCAGACGAGTGAAGAATAGAAGACTTGGTTAGAGAGAGAAGGCGAAGAGTCAACAACCATCTCTTCACCAATTCATTTGCCTCTTCTCTCCCTCTCTCTTTATATTCATTCATTCATTCATCTTTCTGTGTCTTTCATCATCTCAAAGAGAGTTTTCTTTACTCGATCTCAAGGCGGCTCTTCTTCTCGAATCTGGTCTTTCTGAGGAAAAAAATGGCTGTAAGTTCATCTTCATCACTTCCTCTAGTCTTTCAAATTCATGGCTTGCTTTTATTTGTTTTCTGCCTTTTTTTAACTTTTCTTGTTTCTAATCTTACTTAAACTGACATTCTTCTTTGTATTTCCTGGGTTGTTACCAATTTTGATCATTGAAAGAATTCTATGTTCAAGCTCCAAGGGTTTGACAATCATTAATTACCCAACATCATGTTTGCATCAATGGTCAAAGAACTGCCACGTCAATTATGGAATCTCCTGTACTAAAAAATGAAAATGAAAAATTATATATTTTTCCAAAAAAGAATAGTTAGCTCTTAAGCAAAATACTTCAAACTTAGCCAATCACATAACCAACCCATATTATGTGCTGTTGGTGCAAGGTAACCATATTTCACTTGTTTCCTAGAATGGATTCTGAAATAGAAATGTTTCAAAAGTAAATCATAACTAGCTATATATATGATCATGAGATCCTTTTAGCTCTTTGAAGTAATCTTTTTGTGGTTTTTAACTGATATATGATTAATGTATTGGTCTGGAAGTATGAAATTTAACATGTACTGATGAGTTCTAGACGTGCATTTGTTTTGTTTCTCGAAGCAGAATCCGACTGTACCTAAATTTGGCAACTGGGAGAACGATGGCGATGTTCCCTATACAGTCTACTTTGATAAGGCAAGAAAAAGTAAAGGTACAAAGATGATAAACCCGAATGATCCTAAAGAGAATCCGGACATCCTGCGCTACATTTCTCCATCTCCTCCTGCACCTGCCCCTGCTTCTGTGCCTGATTCTCCACCAAGGCCAAAAACTAGACCAGAGAAATCATTTGAAAGGGGAACGGTTGAGCCATCACCTGATCGAAGAATGAGCAGGGAAGAGGGTGACTTCGGGAAATTTACTAATTCTCCAGCTCGGAGTGAAAATTTTGTTCAGAAAACTGCTAATGAATCGACTCAGCAGAATCAGGGTGGCCGGGGAACAAGACATGGTCGGCCTACAAGGCCAAGTGCAGGGTCTGAATTCAGTATTGATCGCTCGCCTCTTCATCCTCATTACCAGGCTAAGATTGTGGAAGGAAGCGGTGGATCACCTGCTCATGAAGGGAAGAACTCATACGATAGTAGTCATGGTAATCCTGGAAAATCTCGACTAAAGCCAACTACTCGAGCTGTCGAAAGTGTAAGTTTCCTACATGATCCAATACAAAAGCAGAGTTTTAATATGAAGTTATCTGTTTATGGGTTTCTTTTAATAATTTGATTGTATTGTATTTCAAATGGCAGCCTGATAGAGCTGCTGCTGTTCCCAAATTCGGTGAATGGAATGAAAATGATCCTCAATCCGCCGAGAATTTCACTGGCATTTTCAACAAAGTGCGAGAGGAAAAGCACGCCGGCCATGGAAACATCTCGAGCACTCCACAGCATCCATCTCATCTCCCACGAAATGATCAACCAAAAGAGAAGCCTAAGGTTTGTCAATCCACTTCAACTTTCAAATACACTTTTGTCTCCCACTGCCGCATTATTTTGTGTATTCAGATTCAGCCTTATAATTGTTCCTTCCTCTATTTTGGTGCAGAAATGCTGCTGTTTCTGGTGGTAGAGCCTATGATTTCATATTCTCTTCGAATTTTTCTTGCAACCATAAATTAATTTGCAGCTCGTCTACCACACACTGTTAAACTTCTACAAGTACCCAAAATTACTTGGCCTAAAGAAAGTTAAGAGTGCGAATCTGATTCTACCATTCTTATCTACACATTGCCATTTTCTTGTTAGCTTTCATGTAATCTTTCAATTTCTTATTTTTCTTTACTTTTATATTTTCTTGTAAAGGTAATCTTTTTCCAATACATATAATAATAACATGTTTGTTTAGGAATCTTATCACAAACTACTTGGTTTGGATTTGTGAATTGAGTTCAAAGCGGAAACACTTGCAGACTTGTGATGCTTCAGGTGCAGGAACAAATCCTTGTGCCTTCAATCAACATCTACCCGGCAATTAGTTAATTAACAAAGAGAGAGAATTTTAAAAAATATATAAAGAAGGTTTTTAAAAAAAAGAAAAAAAAAAAGCATCTACGTACTAATTTAGGCCGACGGGTGTCCTGCAAATAGGACAAGTAAAGCTTATAGTGCGTCCTTGCCCTCCCCACTCCCTCGGATGATAGAGTGTCCAAGCTTGATAAGCTTAGCGATTACTTCTTGAAACTCGATAGTACCATAATCTGCCAGTTTGGCCAAAACATCTTGCACCATAGCATAGGTTTCCATCTCAAAATTGGCACCTGTAAATCGTTCGACCCACGGTTCCTCTTCTTTAACAACAAAACGACGAAAACTTGTTACCTCTTGATGTATGGTTTTAAACATCAACTTAATGGCAGTAGAATTAGCCCGGTCACATTGCGCCGTCACTTCTTCTTCATTGATCTTCCGTCGATCTATAAATCCATTCTAGTGACGACAATACTCGATCACAGCATCCCCTTTGTAGACGAATTTCCTAGAGAGAATAATAGAAGATTTTGAAAACAGACAACCATATATATATATATATATATATATATATATGCAATATAGTAATATAAGAGTTTGTAAAATAAGATTCCTTAATGCTTGCAATTTTTGGAAAGTGTTACACGGACAAAAAAAAAAAAAAAAACTGTATACAAACACAAGCAATATACATATTATTCTTTTTGCCACATTCAAAGTTGTTTCGATATACCTTTAGCAAAAAAAAAAAAAAGAAGTTTCCATATATGAATTTCTCTCTTTCCTAAAGCTCGGGAATCGTATTGCCCCTCAAAATTCACATACTAAAACCTATATGCGATAAATTCATTGTTTGTATTTCTTTTTCCTTGAAATTAACTAACGATCTCAACTCAATCTGTCTAGGCAATATTATGTTATAGTTGATGTACATTCAAATTGCTCAAGAAAAGAAGAGGCCACTGGTAATGTTCATCCATTTCTTCTTATTATTTCTCATTATTACTTCATGGCTAATTTATACATAACGTGCTCAACTTTTCAAGTATTAATAGATCACGTCCCAACCTTTATTTCACCTTTTGTAGGTCCTCAACCTTATAAGAAATCCCCCCTCCAAGTCCTAGGCAATGAAAGTCATCCATTTCCTTTGCCAAATTGAGGCACTTCTTGTAAAATAAAAAATAAATATATTAATTTAAAAAAAGAAAAAGGAAAAATTGGGGGAATGGGACTCTCCCCTTTTGGCTACTGGAAATTGCAGCCAAGGGCTGCCATTTCCGACAGTACGAGGGGGAGTGGGTGAGACTCCCCCCTGTTTGGCTAACGATGATGTATATTGTTAACTTTTATGGAAATACATGAAATGAAATTTTGATTGTGTAAGCCGTTTTTATAACATATGAATTAAGGAAATATATGGATGCCATCATTCGCTGACAACCTAAAATTTTTATATTTAGCGGTGATGAAAAAACTGTCGGTAACTAGGCTCAGGTAAGTACTGACAACCTAAGCAAACCGTCTATACTTACCAACGGTCACTGGCTCACAGCCGTCTGTATTTACCGATGGTCAAAGGCATCAGTACTGGCTGACGTTTAGGGCCGTCGGTACTTACCGATGGTGGATGTTATCAGGGAATACAGACAGTGGTGGCCGTCGGTAATTACTGACGGTGGATCCCGTCGGGGAATAGGGACGGCGAATGCCTTCGGGCAGTACTGACGGTCTTGGCCATCGGGGAATCGACAGCATATCTGATGCCATCCGTAATCACTGACAAGGCTATCCTATGAGGAGAAAACTGCATATGAAATCGCATAGGCACATATTAAGAGAATAAGTAGATGCCAAGAAGATCCCCAGGTAGATGTTGAAGTATTAATTAACAACTTCGTGAGGATTTCTTGGGGCATACATTATATCAAGATGAACAAATAAGTTTTAGAGGTATGTTGTTATTTTTATGTGCTGTTATTGATTGTTTAAATAGGATAATAACATCATTTCACTAGTCTTAGGGCCAACAACAGCTAGTTTAGTGAGGTGAGAGGAATTTGTTATATATATAGCCAGCGATGATGAGTTTTGATATAGCTATACTTACAGTGCTCGACGTTAAAACTAAACTCGTCTTTCAAATTTGTCTAAGAGCATTTAGTTATTTCCTTCTTAAAAATTCAAGCAGTCCTCTCATTAGAGCTATTAGTAAAATTTATAGCATTAGAAAAGATAATAATTTGAAGAAACGTAGTGATACAATTATAGCAAGTAAGCATTTTTATTAACATGAATGAGACTAATATGACAGCAACATGGCTAAGCTCAACCTCATAGGGCATGTACAAGAACAAAGTCATACTAATTGGAGGTTAGATGTTCCAGGGCACTAGAATCTTTTCCAACAAGCACATCAAAATTATCATCAACATCATTCATAGAGCCTAAAAGTTGTTCAGTCCCTATGTGAGTCTTAGAAATATAGAATATTTATTATGCCACTACACAAACTCATATATAACAATATAAAGAAATTTATGACAACTTGCCTCTAGTTGGTTGACGTTTGAGAAACTTACTTTTCTCACGTTTCCAACCAGTAATAGCTAGTTTGATACGGTAGACTGAAAAAGATATGTCACCACTAATGGAGCTAATTCATAACAAACTGGATGAATAATGATTGACAACTATATAAATAGAGGCAAAAAGATATCTTCTATATATAATATGTTTATTAGTAAACTAAAGTAGCCATAATGATCTCTGATCAAATTTATACTTGTATAGTGAACATATAATTAACTATTTGTTATATCAAAAAGAAAATGGAGGATAAAAGGAAACGATTCAAATAAAGCCTTAATTTCACGCTCTTATAGCACACTTCAAGTCCATTAACAAAGGATTCTAATAAAGGGTTCCATCCATAGATGCACTGTTCTCCGCCACCATGATCTTTAACATCCAGGCAATTTATATATTTTGGCTTAATCTCTCTGGAATGATCCAGTAGTTCAAATTCATTGTGTTCCTTAATGCAATTGCAAAAAAGAAAATTCAGTTACAGAAGAAAAAAGGAAATGTAGCGCAAGTACTTGTCGTTCAAAGAGAACAAAGGAGAGTGTAAGAAATAAAATGGTTAGCACTAATTCGGTGCCCAAAGTTTTGAAATGAAAAGGAAAAGGGCGTCTATGGACAAGCTAAGGCAGTGGCAGAGATCATTTTTATTATTATTACTTTTTCCAGGAGAAAGAAAAAATGTGTTTTTGGTCATAGGTGGGTTGGGCAGATTTGTCTATTTTAAATCCTTTTTCTCATATACAGTACATCAAAGCACAGGACGTTGTCCTGATTTAGGGGAAAAGGTACGTAAATAGTCAATTATCAATGCGTGCGCTTGTACTGGAAAAGTATGGTGTTTTATTCATGTGACAAGACATACAATTGTTAAACATACAAGGACTTGATAAATGAAATAGGAAAAGTGATCTCCTCCCATACGGGTGGCGGGATTATCCCGTCACCCGGCCTACATGGGGGCTGTTATTGGACAACCCCCATGTGGGTGGGACCATCCCAATGGGGGCTGCCCAATAACAGCCCGCCATGTCATATGGTTGGCGGGATAATAGAGATAATCAAAGGACTCAAATAGAGAGTCCAAGGAAATATGTGCATACAGATTTGCAATAGTGTGACGGAAGGAAAATTAGTACATCTTCCATAAGGTGAGACCTTACCCATTGCCAAGTGTTTACTAAACTGGTTTTGAGAATTGCACAAATCTTGGATCTCCTTCAATTGCTACTTGCATTAAACTAATTGAGCTACGTATGAAATGCTCTAAAGTAAAAAATTTAGAAGAAAAGTTTTTCTCCAAGCACAAAAATTATGACAGCTATTTCCTAAATGGAGTGTATTCTGCGATGAATTCACAATCTTCTCCAATACCTTGATACAAACGTAGCTCAATCATTATGTACGATGGAATTAGAGATCTTTGAGGTGTCAAACTAACACTTTTAGAGTCGAATTTAGTTTTTAAAGACAAATCAAGCTTGGAAGAAAATCAAGACAATAAAAAAAGAAAAAAAAATATCCAACAAAGTTAAAAGAGACAAGGGCTCAGGAGTATACTTCATCAGAAACTAAAATTCTTTTACTGATGATAAATTGAATGAGTAATCTGCTTTTTGAACAAATCATCAATACTAAGTGATAATTTCATCACATTTGAATTAACCTAAAGCTGTAAAATATACATCTAGTGATGTTATCAAAAATCTGAAGGGTTCAAAATGGCTAAAATCGTGGTCGAACAAATTATAGCTATACTAACTTTTGAACCTAAAACTAAATATAGAACAATAAAACGAAAATAATTTATGTTTGGCATGCTTCATTACTTAAGAACATGTATACTTTTCACAGGTATTACAATTAACTTTCTAGGGGCGTGCTGAGAAACAATATATACAGATAATGTATAGAACATACCAATACACAAAGGACCAAAGTTGATTTTAACAAGCTATGCCCAGGTGGTTTAGGACAGTATCAATGCAAGCTGAGAACACAGGAAAAACAAAGACTAAGAACAGATACAGCTCACAAGGAAGAAAAATCGCAAACAGAGAAGAAAAAGAACAATAAGTAAAGAAGAAGATAATCTGTGAAACTCGTCGAGACACCCAGAATCAAGTTGGATCGAACACCATCCACCCCCAAAAAAAAATTTTTTTTTTTAAATAAAATAACTTGTAGTTACCAAAAAGGCCAAAATATTGCAATTGAAATTAAAAAACAGAGCAAGAACCCATATAAAAATGCGAAAACCAACTACCAATTTCAACAAAATCATGTGGATTTTGCCATATTTTTACAAAATCATTTGTAAAAACCACATATTTTTACAAAGAATCATGTCCATTAAACAATCCAACTTGCCATATTTATTTAAACAAAATCAGTTAAAAATCCAATTACCCAATTTCGGAATTTAATATTAGTCACTCATCACCCTCATAATTAAATAAACAACACGATCAAATCAATCTTTCCTCATCTGGTTGGGATCTCTGCCAATCATCCTTTGCTTTAAATAATGGGTGGTTTGCATTCATGTTAGGATAAAAATGATGACAACGCCGTCTAAATGAAAATCTATTGAATAATTTTTACGTATTCTTACTCTTATCAGTTTCAAATTTGTTTCTCTAAATTTAATTTTCCTCTTTTCATTTCATGAATTTGAGATTGCTCACAAGCTTCCAATATTGAGACCATATGGTCAATTAAGCTCAATTAAGGAAACAAAATTTCCACCGAAGAATTACATAACCAACAAAGGAAAATGAATGATTATAACAAGTTGAACGTCGAAGCTATGTTATTGCCATTGCAAATTCTCTTGTTATGAAGATTGCACAAATTATTTCTCTTAGAGTTAGAGAAATGACAAGGCACCATATGTATGGCACCATTACTCATTTTGAGTGCTTAGATGTATGACACATGAAGAATCTACATGTATTAAAGCACAGATGGCGTATATCTAAGTACACCACATCTTTTATTTGATAGGTCTTTTTTCTCCTCTAAGAGATAGATATATGATTCTCTTTGATATATTGAGCAAACTAACTTTTTCTTACACCGGGGTGGGATCGGAGAGATTTCCGTCCATCTTTTTCAGGTCTTGAAGTTGTTGAAGGGGAGAATATTCATTTGATCGTTCATTCATTTTTCCTATCTAGCTATTGGATCAAGATACATGGATAAAATGATCGTCAAAGGTAAATCTGGAAATTTGGGTTAGGAGAATATAGAAGTTTTTTAATTAGTTTTATTTAAATAGATATAAAGCGTTCCATATGTGAAAGGTTGGGGACGATATGTGAAATTAACCCCTTTTTTTCCTTTTTACATTAAAAAAAAGTTCTGTTCAAGAGAATTTTTTACATCATCAGCTTGATTAAACGATTAATGAAGCTGACTGTAACTTGAAAATTGACTTATTACAGTAACTTATTTTGCTTTTCAATAAGGATGCACATGAAGACATTACACTTCGGAAAATATTGAGTGCACATTTTTTTTTAATGAAACCAATGTAGTGGCAATATTACTACTAATAAAAAACAAACATTACAAGAGTCTTTAGTGGTTGTAAGCTGGGACTTTTTGGTGAGTCTAATGACTTGTTTTTGGAATGTGAAGAGAAATACGAACAGGTTATACGTTGAGGGATTCCCTATTCTTATGAGCACCTCATGAACATCATTGCTGCCAAGCTAACACGTATGGTTGGGATGAAAGGATATTATACTAAAAAGATTGAGATACTCACCAACTGTTGTTTCCCGGAATTTTTGGGGTTTGCTAGTGACGACAATAAGGATGCTGATAAATCTAGTCTCATGTTTCTTCTGGGACGGATTCAGATTGCCCAGGGAAAAAAAAAATCTAAAGTTACAGGACATTCAAATTTTTAAAAACTACTAATATCACCCTCTAGAATAATGTGCATCGCACATTTGAATAGAACTAGCTAATCAAAATGTAGAAATAAGCAAAAGTAAAATAACAAAATACCCTCTAGAATAATGTGCATCGCACATTATTAACGTGTTTTTTTAAAAACAATTATTTTTTTAACACTGATGTATGATAATTAAACGACTTAAAGGCACAACATCCCCACCCCCCCAAAAAAAAGGGGGGAAAAAACCTTTTTCAGGGTTCTATTTTTCTTTATAATTATGTATGATTGCTCATCATACATAGTTTTGTCAAATAATTGCTGGATTCATGTTCGTTGAAGGTAGAAAGATTTGTTCTTCCACCTGATGCATTATAACCTGCAATCGTGTGCTCTTCTTTTTGCATTCAATTCACACACCCAACCCAAACCCATGTGGTTTGCGAATCTCTAATTACTTTGACTATAGGGTACAAAACCATCCCGTTATTGGTTTATCAACTTAACGGGGATAGAATTGGTCATGTTACATTCTGTAGCCACTTCTTCTTCGTTGATCTTCTGTCGATCTACAAATCCATTCCAGAGCTCACAGTACCATTACATCATCTCCTTTTGTAGACATACTGCCTAGAGAGGATAATAAAGGATTTTGAATACAGACAACCACATATATATTCAATATAATAATATAAAGAGTTCGTATAATAAGATTCCTTAAGAGCATCTACATTGGTAGTGCTAAAGTAGGTTGCTAGTAGAGTTGTTAACTAACAACTCAAAACGCAATCTATATTAGTGGTGTTAAAATAGTTGCTAAAAATATTTAATTTAATAATTTGTTAGTTTTATTGTTAAAGTTAATAACAAACTTAAAACTTTATTTTACTATTGAATTGATGATTAAATTTAACACCCTTATTTAGAATCACGAATGTAGCACAAATTAATAGTTAAATTTAAATTGCTTAGGTGTCATTTATCAATCACTAACAATTCTACTTTTTGTTTATGTGGATAGTTAATTTTAATACTACCAATGTACATGCTCTAAGGGATCTATAGAGAAAAGAGAATTCATAAATGAAAAATGGAATTGATGACCGGCCAATTTGAGTTGGTATTTCATAAATATAGATAGATAAATATATACATATATATATACATATATGTACACACACTAGTCCCAGTCAAAAACTCTTTATGTGTGCAATTTTTTGGAAAGTGTTACACGAATTAAAGTGAAAAAAGAAAAAAAATAAAAAAAGCGTTGTATACAAACGCAAGCATTAAGAGTTTTGAACATTGTTTTAAATGGTGTAATTATTTATGTCATTGTAATTATAATTGTTAATAAAATGTGTCATACCTAAGCCCGTTAGTATTCCAGGGAAAAAAAACCCCTTAATATTGTCAAAATCAAAGCTGTGGGAACAAAATCTATTTTCAACGATATATGCATATGTTGATGATGAGCAAATTCAACCGTGGGTTACACAATCTACAAGTGTCAATTTTGACATGGAATCTGATCTTTTGATGCAAGATCTTATAGCGATGCTAGCAGATTGTGGAACCCTACAGTTTCAAGAAAAAGTTGCTCAGCTTCTAATCACTTTTGGACAGTATTTTCTCGGCAAGGATAATGAATTCGTTTACGTGGGGAGGGAGTTTGAGTACGTGGGCAAGGACGAGGAAGGGGAAGATTTCAAGGACTTAACTAGTTGTCACTATGAGGAAGATTGTTAATTATATTATTATTGTTAATTATATAATTTGTTCGCGACCAATTCAAGTGGGCTTCTAATGACCCGAATCTAATTGAGGCATTGAAGGACGAAGACCAGTTACCCGGTGACATAGACGTCAGAGACCTTAGGCTTCCCGGGCAACATTTGGACATTCCCTTTGACCGTCTGGTTCCGATTCACTGCGGCATAGCTGTGCCTCATGAAAAGATAATGAAATACACCTTTGCTATCAACGGGAAGGATGAGGAGGAAGAGTATCAGAATTGTTCGATATGTTTAGAAGAATTTGGAGCAGAGGAGAAGGTAGCAAGACTATCAAAATGTAGTCATACCATTCACCCTCGTTGCATCTGGGCATGGCTAATGAGGAGCTTCTCTTGCCTTCTTTGCCGAATACCCCTACGTCTTGGAATCAAACCACCTGAGTGGATTACTAATTATTTTAGTAACTTGTATGATGCGCTGTTATGATTTGTGATGATGATGAGATAATGATCACTAAGACACCATGTGGTAAAACTATTTATTTTTTATTATTATTGTTAATATTGTGTTTTTTAAATACAATTATTATTGTTTTAGCGTAGATATATGATAATAAAATAAATAAATAATTTAAAAGTAAACCCCCCCCCCCTAAGAATTCTATTTTTCTGCATAATTATATATATAAAGATTGCTTTTTGCACAAGACCATCTCCAATGGTTTGCCCTATAGTTAAGGGGGAGCCTTTTTTTTTTTTTTACTTATTTTAATTGAATAAGAAAATGAAAAAAATATATTTATTTAGTTAAAATCATACTTAACTTGTATATTAATTATAATTAGTTAAGGTTAAATAATTTATATCTCTCAAAAAAATAATAATCTGTATCTCAAAATGAGTCAAATAAAGAATATCATTGGCAATAAAAGAAAATCTAACTTATTAAATAACTCATTTTGTAAAAAAAAAAAGCAGAAATCGATTAACATTAACAGCGATACATTAATAAAGACAAATACACAAGCCAATTCGTTAATATATACAAACTTAATTTTCACAATTACTATATTGCTCCCACATATGTTCAATTAAAAAATATGTAATATTTGAATTACAAAAAATAAATTCATAGTATTAATAAAAAACAAAAAAAATTGGAACGCGAAATTAAAACAGTTAAGTGTTAAAAACCGAAATTAATTCATAAATAGTATTGTCGTAATTAAATTAGTGGCAATTTTGTAAATAATCAATGGTATTATTGTAAATAATTACCCTCTCCCGTATATAGGGGAGATGAATAGTGTTCCTAGTTTAGAGGAACCATTGGAGTTCAACATCCCTCATATTTGGAGGATTTTCCTATATTTGAGGAACCATTGGAGTTGGCCTTAATTCACACATGCAACCCAAAACCCAAGTAGTTTGTGAGTCTCTAATTACTTAGACTGTAGGGCACAAGACCACCCCATTGTTGGTGTTGGCTTATGAATTCCTTGCCTGTGGTCTGAAGGATTTCTTTGCCATGCGAAGAGTAAACAGAATGCAAGAAAAGGAAAACAAGTACTTGACAGCCGTGGAATACTGTATTAGAAAAAAAAAAAAACTGTTACAACATTAACAAGAAAGTTTAAAATCCTTTTTTTTTTTTTTGAAAATAAAGACTTAATTCTCTTTAACATGAATTTCTTGATTTACATCCGAATAGATAATCGACATAAGCCAACTCGGAGGATAAGTAAAGCTACGAGGATTATTATAGTCTTTTGAACGACGAGCTAGTGTATGAGCTGTCTTGTTTGCTTTGCGATTCACATATTGCACTTTAAACCGTTCGGAACCCTTCAGAACCATCTTGCAATCCTTGATAATTAGTCCAAATTCTGTCTCATCTTCCTCTCTTTTTAAGGCGCCCACTACTGGTTTACAGTCCGTCTCAACTAGCACGTTGGTATATCTACATGATAGCAACAAATGTAATCATCACGAAGCCCCATACTCTCCGCTTCCTTAACTTGAACTCGTGCCTCCTTATAATGCATCCTACAGCTCCTTACCATCCCCTCATGGTCCCTGACTATCCATCCAAAACCAACGCTTCCATCTTCTTCAAAGATACCCACATCTATATTACATTTTAGCCGCCCTTCTTGAGGTTTTTCCCACTGCCATTCAGTTCTCAGCCTTGGTCCAGTACTTTCTTCTCTTCCTTGTGCTGCCTTCCATTCTTTTAGGTAATTTAAACCCTTTGATACTATAGTAAAAGAAGAATCACGCTGTTCACGCCACAATTTGTTATTCCGGACCTTCCAAATCGACCAAGCCACCACACAAATCACCTCTAATTTTTCCTTAGCCTCGGTTTCTAGCACGTTGAAAAACCATTCTCCAAACTCCTGGACCCCTCCACTGTTCCACGTTATCCTTGCTTTTTCCCAAATCCTTTATATATATCATAAGGGGGTTAATTTTACAAGTCTTCCCCAACCTTTGAGTTTAGTCTCAATTTCGTTCCCAACCTTTATTTTGACACCCCATAGCCCCCACACCCCACAACCTTTGAGTTTTGACAACCTTTGGTTGGGGACGAAATCGATACTGAACTCAAAGGTTGAGGACGATTTGTGAAATTAACCCTATGATAAACTACTTTGTTTGGATTTGTGAATGAACGCAAAAAAAGGACAGACCACTTGGTTTGGATTTGTGAATGAATGGCAAAAAGGACAAATCTTAATTTGTCCATGCCTTCAATCAACATATATCCAGCAATTAATTGACAAAATTATGTATATATAAGAAATCATGTAATTCAATTATTAAGAAAACATAAATAAAATGAGAATTTTGAAAAAAATTAAATAAATAATAATTTTTTGACAGTAAATAACAAAATTATCAATCATTGTTATTACAAGGTCAATAATAATATCAATGAGTATATATTCACGCATACACATGGCGAGTGAAGAGCACATGGAAGCTCGATTTTTCTCCCATTTTCCACATATATAAATAGTTGCCCTGTGTAAATATTATAAATCGAACCACATTTCTATATGTTCTTGCTAGGTGAAAATTATCTGCAAGACTATGATTCCCGCTCCCCTCACCACGACTTTCAAAACCCCTTTCCATTTCTCTACTTCACTAGTAACTCTCTCTTCTACACATGTCAAAATGGTGAGTCTAAGTGCTACTATCTATAACTGAATTTGTAGAAAATTTAAATCTTTGCACTAAAGTCTCAACTCGCTAGAAAGTTAGCGCTAACTATATAAATTGCTTACAAATCAGTTCACTCTTCAAATTTTTTATGTTTTGAGAACTTTTCAAAATCAAATTAAGCCTTTGTTTGATACTCTTTAAGAAAACACATTATAAACTCATTTACCACTGATTTGACTATTGATTTGATAACTATTCATTTATAACCACAAATTTCAAACTTCTATTAAATCTACACCACTCATTTCACCTCTTTATAATTTCTCTTTATAAATCAACTACCATAAATTGAATCAAACATCCCCTAAAATTGATTATTTTGCTAACAAGTTAATAGCTAGTTGGCTGCCAACTAGCTAGCTTGCAAACCCGCCCCGCCAAACAGGCTCACAAGCAAATTTTCCCATTTTATTGTAATTCTTCATTCAAATCGTGTTTAAAATTTTAACAATTGCCTTGTTTTAGAACTCTATTTTCTTTCTTAAGTTTTATAGTTGGTTTCTACCGTGAAATATCACCATTCACCATTCTAGTTCTAGTTATTTCAAACAAGGTACCCATGACATGGGAAAAGAAAAAGAAAATAAGAGAAAAAGACCGCGGCCAAAGTCCGATCTAAGCAAATTGCATTTGAATTTGGACGACTCGGAACTTTTGCGTCCTCGGAATAAATATATATCTGTATTGCCATAGAAACTGAAAGGTCATTTTAGGGGAAGAAATTTTTTTCTCCATCTTCCTTATTAACCCTTCCTTCGTTTCCCGTGTGGAACCCTACGTTCCTACCCATTCACCTTCTTTCCTGCAGATACACTGTATAATTCGATTCGGTCAGAGGCTTCTCTTTTCTTTTCCTTCATATATCAGGTTTGATTTCCGTCTAGTTATTAATTGATTCCTTTTTAAGATTAAATTAAGCTACCTGAGTTTAGTTATTTATTTTTATTTTTATTTTTTGGTTATGTGGTGGTTCTGACTTCTGATTCCATGGAATTCGGTCTGTGCAGACTCTGTTAAGTTTTGAACAAATTGATTTTTTTTCCCTATTTTTTGATCATCCAAATTACTGGCTTATGCGGCTAGGGTTTATACTTAGGCACTTTTCCTTTTCTCTTATTTTTTATTTTATTTTATTATCCTTTTTTGGGATGAAGGAATTGAAAACGTCAGTCTCGGGTAAGGATTGTCCTTGTTGATCTGATTTGTCTGCCTTGTAATTTTTTTCCCTGACAAATTTTATTTGAACTTTGTGACCTGGATATTTAGAGGACCGTCAGTTTGATTTGTCTTGATGTCGGTATATGAGTAAATTTCCTGTTCTCTGATATAATGTTTGTTTTACTCTTAGTTTGAGATGTTAGATTTGAAGATAAGAAATTCTTATTTAGCAGTATTTTGATTCCTGCCCAAAGTTTTTTATTGTTCTGTAATTATTTTTTACATGCGGGTACTTTTCTGTCATTTTGTTGCACTCTTAAGGTTTGAGCATCGAATTCGTCTCATAGAGCTGTTAATATTGAACTAATAATCAGCCTTATCTTAAATGCATTTTTTTTTTTTTTTACATAAATTCTATGTTATGGTTGGTTCATAGAAATTCTACGAGTTTGCAAGTTGCATTAAGATGTATTTTCTCCAGTCTCTCGATAATGCCTCTGGTAAATCTGTGTATTTTATATGGGTTCCAATTGTTATGAGTGTGATAACTCATAGCCTGCCTATTCTGGGGTTCATCAGTATTGATATGTTTTCAACTTCTACAGTACTATTGGGCGTATCATTGAGAGCCACCAAGGGAAAGGGATCACTAGAATTTCTTTGAAATGATATCGAAACCCCTATGACACCTTGATGTTGTCTGTATGATTCAATATCGCACAGGAACCTATAATAATATTATTTTATTTTAGAACAGTGAACTCTTCCACTATACATGTGCAATGACAAAGATTGCATGAGTTGCCTTCTGGTGTTCTCTGGTTTTGGATATGCTTAGTGGAATATGGAAAGCATTAGAACTTAGCCTGGTAATTAGACTTGAGTGGTTGTCAGCTGGGACTCTTGGGTGAGTCTGATGACTTGTTTTTGGAATGCAAAGAGCAATGCAAACGGGCAGTAATGTGAGAGATTCTCTGTTCTTATGAGCACCTCATGAACATCTGTGCAGCCAAACCAATACATATGGTTGGGATGGAAGGATATTACATTAAAAAGGTGGAAATACTTACCAACTGTTGTTTCCAGGAGTTTTTGAGGCTTGTTAGTAGCAACAATAAGGATCTTGATAAATCTAGTCTCTCATGTTTCTTCTGGGACAGATTCAGAGATTGGTTGTCCAGAAAAGAGCTCCTGACAGGTGCTCAAGATGGGCAGCTGAGCACTTACATGGACGATTTGCCATGGATGGTGGACCTGACATTGTGTTAGGTACCTGTATAAATGTGCTCTGAAATGGTTTTGGCCTGTCAAAAATAATTCAGATGGAACAAGATTTTATTCCTTGGTTTAGTAGCCGAAGCAAGGTACTTAAGTCTTGACTCCTCAGATTTTGGTCCTGGATGAACTTAATTTTGACCAACAGACCAACAAATAACATGCCTTAACATATCACAAACAGGCGGCAAAAGTCTTCTGCGAAGGCAAACTTGATGACCTAACTCTATTAGTAGACGCCTCCTGCCATCAGATCAAAGGGTAAAAGTTTGTGCCTGATGCTCTTGAAGGTGGACAGACGGACCGTTCAATATATTTAAGTACCCACTGACTGTGGCTAGAGTATAAAACTGACTGCTTCATTTTTCTTGGTTAAGTCATGCAGTAGAAAGATTAGGTTTTAAGGTTAATGCACCCTTTGTTCTCATTGCTAATCGTGGGTGCTAATCTCATATCATGTTTTGATGCACTCATAAGATGGTCAAAGTAGCCTATAAGGCCAACTTCCACCCAATGATATTGGTCTATGTCTTCTATTTTGTTTCAAGGACAAGCTATAAGTTTATTAGGTCTACCATATTACACAATTTGCTGCAAGTGGACCCTTTTAATGGTACCTTTTCTGTATGACCGTCTTAATAAGATATTAAGAGCATTTAAGTATTGCATGTAAGGTAATCAAGTTGCTGTTATCGTGTGCAGTTGAAATTTGTGATTGGAAATTAAAGTTTAACAGTGAACATTGCTAACCTTGTATGCTTTCTTAGAGGTTGGACGTTTGAACTAATGTGAAATTTTGAAAATACTGTCAAGATGCAGATTTTTAATGAAAAGCTTGTTGTTTCTCTTTCATGCTACATCTTGAGGTATAGGGTCCTATGCGGAAGATCTCTAAGTTAAAATGATGACTTCTTATTCTGGCTAGTTTAGGTGAACTGTCGGCGGCAAATATGTATTTTCTTCTTATTGAGTTTTTCTTTCAGCCTCACTGTTTTGGTTCCACAATATCTGAAAAGTAGGGTCAATTGCATTTTAGTTTACTTCGGTATGCAAAGTGCATGGGAGATTTGACATCTTGCAATATGTTATAGCATGAACAACCTGGAGCGGGTGACAAAGAATACCAGAGGCCGAAGGAGGAAGCCAATCTTAAATTTTGATCTTAATGATGTGGCACCATATGAAGGCCAAACTCAGGAGGGGCCATCAGCTCGTGCTATGTCGCAGGATCAGCAAGCTGGCCAACAAGGAGATGCTGGACCTGAACCAATTGATCTAGAGGCATATGATGATGATGATGTGATTATATGTTCACCAGGTGCATTTTCAGAGGTATGTTACCTTTGACCTTTTTCATTTTAGTTTTGTATGTCCCAACAGCGTGTTTAGATGGGCTTAAAAACAAGTCGGTGCTTGTAATATTTGGGGTCCTCAGGTTGTGCGAAGAGTAATCTACATGCAGTGCTGTTTCCCATGTTGTATGAGCAACAAACTAGTTAAAGCCCTAACTGAACATGTTTTGAGTTCTGTTGTTTTAATTATTTATTTATTTTTATTGTTGCATCATTGTGCAATATCTTCTCCTTCAGGCTAAAAATAATTCTAGAAGGAATCGTGGACGAACAGTTGTGGTTGACATAGAATCTGGTATTTAATCTCTCTGTCCTATATTTTCATATTCTCAAGTTTTTGTTGTTTTTCTTATTCTGAGCATGTTTACTATCTTGCTAATTTCTTAATTTGCCTTTTAAATTCTGGTGTTGGGATTGACGTGTTGCTTGTGAATGAACACTCTCCTTTCTGTAGTAATTAGTTTCAGTTATATCTGGAAATTGCAAATAGTTTATACGACATATTAAATTATTCCCTGTCTGGAAATTGCAAATAGTTTATACGACATATTAAATTATTCCCTGTCTATATGACACGCCAATCCTCACAGAAACTTGTCCCAGAAGCTTTCAAAATTCCAGGGATTAAGAAAAAAAGAGAAGTCCAACTTAATAATGAACAAGATGATGCATGCAAGGGTTTCTAATGTGTTCCTGCCTGTAATTTATACCCTTGTTGGCTGAATTGTATTTTCAAAGTTGAGCAAGTACTTGACCAATATTATAGACATCCCACACTAGATACACATCCCGGTTGAGATAGGCCCCTGGGTACTGGTGAAAACCTGCACAAGTCACATGCAGAGTCATAGATCTCACTTGACATCCACCTGTGACTTGATGTAACATATCATAAACCCATCTAATAGATGCTGTGAAAAGATGAAAATCTGTTAATTTGTATTTGAGCTCTTTGCCTCGAGTACTGATGTTGCTAGTTATTCATTCATCCACATCCTTCACTGAAATCTATTCTTTCAAATGTTGCATGACCAATGATTGTTTGCTTAATTTATTTTGTTTTGTTTTTTTTGTTGTTGTTGCTGGAGGTTTTGTTGTTGTTGGAGGTTGTTCTTTGTAATTGTTCATACCATTATCTGGTCAATTAATATAACCATAATGTTGCCTGCTTGTGATAGAAATAAAGAAAAATGTTCTATAGCATAATAACTCTCAGTATGTAATATAAAGTTTTCATGTCTTTTTATGGTGTGGCCCTTTTTACACAGCTAATGCAAAGCCTCTGAACATTTCCTATTGACATGTTTTAGGAAGTTTCTGTTTGTGACCGAACTTTCTGTTGAAAACCTAATTATTCTTGTTTACATGCTTCTTTCTTCTGATTGTCCTTCAGTTTATACAATCATGAGCTCCAGTTCTTCTTT
>CAVNYN010285483.1:0-10789 GCA_963692815.1 Nyctanthes arbor-tristis | reverse complement strand
CATTAATGTCATCCAATAGAAATAGCTCCAATTGTTCATTCTTGAGAATTCTTGTGTTTTTCAATTGCCAAGTGTTTTCTCTATTATCCATATGATCAAATCCAAGAGCCCAACATTCTCTAGATCTTTCTCCCTTTTATTTAAGAAATCCTTCAACTTAAGACATTTTATAGTTAAGTGCTTGGCTTTTTGACTATACCATAATAGTATCATATTTATTATTTAAGCCTTCTTTGGCCTAGAACTTGTTACCCGTTTTTGCCTTTATGTTTCTTTTGGTAATAATCCTAACCGATGACTTTAGTTAGTACAACTCAAGAAACCGTCTTCCGTCCTTATTAAAGCCTACAAGAACGTTCTCAATTTCTTATTAAGTGCACAGCTAATTAGCCAATTACACAGAAGTTTTCAAATTATTATTATAGTAAGTTTTGTAAAATTTACCTACCAATCCTTATAGTAAATCATTATTCAAGGTTTAAGTCAAAATAAAATGTTTTTAAATTTTCGGAGTGTTACAAAAACAGCCAGAAGAAATACTGCAGATTTGAGAGTTTTAGAAAAGAAGGTGGACTGAGGTTCAGTGGTTTGTCAAATGGAAAGGCAGTACTGTGGAAGAAGCTACATGGAAATCTGGTGAAGAAGTGCTGAAGAACTTTCCCACATTTGAGCCTTGGGGATAAGGCTGTTCTGAAAGGGAGGTGTGTCAGAGAGGTAATGCATATAACTTTTGGAGGGTACCGGAGAAGTGGGGAAGGAGAGCCCAAAGAGGAATCAAAGAAAAGAAGCAACGAGAGTAACAGAACTTTGAAAAGGGAGAGTAAGAAACGACGTTGTAACCGGCTGCTGCAATCTTAGTATTTGTTTCACGCTTTTAGTTGTATTACATTTTTTCTTATTTCTTTATTCCTTAATTTGTAATGCGTTTCTTAGATGCCAAACACATTTTTGCACACACACAAGCTTATATAAAGGGATCATCACACGCAGAGGAAGGCATTAAGTGGAATGATGTCATTTTCTCTTTTCTCTTGTAATTCTTCTGGGATTCTCTCTTCCCATCTCTTTAGCTCTCGTTTGCTTCTATTGATTCTATAATTCTTTAGTTTATATCAATATATTATAGCTGGGCTTTATCAAACCCAGCAGAATTTTGTGGTGGTGTTGCTGTTTCTATTGAATTTCCACTGAGTTGAGCTATGAGTTGTGACATGATACCCAAGTGATTCATTCTCTCTCGTGATACCTTATTAATATAGACCAGTAGACCACGTAAGTTTTTCTCAAATGGCATATACCTATCTATATCAAAACGGCCTAATTCATAAAAACATGAAGCCACCTTGATCATATGTAGTCAAATAAAAGATATCAAAGATGCTATAATGCTTTTCTTATATTCTTCTTCTCAATTGTCAAATAATCCTCTATACCACACAAGCTTTGCTTGGTTATCATGTTTAAGAATACGAGTGCTTCCAAGAATTTGGACAAAAGGTTGAGTTTAAAATTTACCTCCATATGAAGAAGCTATAAATCTGAATCTAGAATTAAGTTTTCTATAATAAACATAAAACTTGTAATTTGTTATGGTTCAGTCCAAAATTAACACATTTCAATTGGCTCACAACAACAAATTTTCTAAAACTGATATTCAAATATCCCAATCCCATCAAATTCCACTAAATTTAATAAACACAGCACACCAGTTTCAGAAGAGAACACAACGAACGAAGGGAAAATTCAGAGAAGTGACACAAATTAGAAATCACCTGATGAGATTGGTGGCGGTGGGAGTGAAAAATTCTTGTGGGAAGAAAAATCTTTGCATAACCAGGTGAAGAGAAGTGAGCTTTGGTGGTAGTATTTCTTGGCAACAGTGAGATCCCTGGGTAATGGCTGGATGATGCTTCAACATCCCTCTCGATTTAGGTCTCAAATTTAGGGCAAAGAACAAGATCCCTTCACGTGAGGGAATGAATATCGAAAGATCCTACATCGGTTCTACACCTTGAGGAGTCTAAAGTGTCTCTCTCTATAAAATAGTTTGAGAAAGAAAAATTTGATTCCAATTGGACCTAGAAGACTTGCTGGACCGGAGTATATCGGGTCAAGTGATTAGGAACCAAAAATATTTTATAGTTGGGTTGTAAGGTGGGCTAGAATTTGTGTTCCATCAAGCCCAATTTTTATTGGATCGCGATAGAGTCCAGTGCACTGATCTTAATGTGGCTTCGCTGCTGAGCACACTAGCCTATTTATAGCTTTTGCATTGTCGGTGGAATGTCCACCTACTTACATACATTGGGGTTCAAATTTAATATCTAGAGATTCTCTAATATGGCAACTTTTTCTCATTCTAGATAATTCTCTAATTTGCTTGGTGCATTAGTAATATCACAACTTCTTCTATAGAAAGAGGCCGGGCTCTGATTATGATTTAACAAATGGGAACAAACTCTAACAGAGAGAGAGAGAAGGTAATGAGAGAAGGAAAAAAAATCTAATATTGATGATTAATGATTAATCTGTACAAGAGTTTAGAATATATATCAATAAACAAAAGGACCAAAACGTAAACTACAAAAGATATGTACACAAGAAACATATTTACAAAAACACGACTCTACTTTTCAACACCCTCCCTCAAGTGAAATTGCGAAGGACTTCCAGTGAGCTTGTCTCTACACAGTATAAACTTGGTTGGAGAAATGGCTTTAGTTAAAATATCAGCAATTTGCAATTCCGTGTTGATATATCGAACATCTAGTTGCTTGGCCATAACCTTTTCTCGTAAGAAATGAAGATCCAACTCGATATACTTGGTTCGTTTGTGATACACAGGATTTGGTGAAAAATACTTGAAAACTTTTACTTCGTGATAAGACTAGCAATTTTTCTATGAAAACTTTAGGTAGCGTGTTTGGGCCGTCGCTATGAGAAGACAATAGATAGTGTGTTTGGGCCGTTGCTTAATTACCGTCGCTATGAGAAGACAATAGGAAGCGTGTTTGGGCCGTTGCTTAATTAATTTTATTTGGGAAGACAATTTTTTTATGGGAAAACAATTGGTAGCGTGTTTAGGCCGTCACTTAAGTTTTATTTTGGAAAATTGCAAATAAGACAAAAGCAATGGGCAACTTTCCTAGATAGCGTGTATAGGCCGTCACTTAAGTTTTATTTTGGAAAATTGCAAATAAGACAAAAGCACTTAAGTTTTATTTTGGAAAATTGCAAATTGCAAATAAGACAAAAGCACTTAAGTTTTATTTTGGAAAATTGCAAATAAGACAAAAGCAATTGGCAACTTTCCTACATAGCGTGTTTAGGCTGTCACTTAAGTTTTATTTTGGAAAATTGCAAATAAGACAAAAGCAATTGGCAACTTTCCTGGTGCAATTGCACCATGTAAACGCTGCTATCGTATCATACAAAATTTTTGCCACAGATAAGCCTGTATACATGTAGCAAACTGGATGATATATTTCTCGTAAATTGCATTGTCAAGTGTCTAAACTTTGAAGTATGATTATTTTTATCCTCATAAATTCCACATATATCCTCCCATAATTGCATTATTGGTTCTTAAACTCAGTCTTAAAAATGCATACATGAAAATAATGTGTTTGTCCTGTGGAAAAAACATATATATTGAAATTTGAACAAGCCTCAAACTAAAGAAATCTTGTCAAACCAAAATAATAAAATTGTAAAATTTACAAAAGTCTTAATTCACGTTAATGTTACATGACATTATTCAACAAGTCAGTCAACTCATGCATAAATTTGAATTTAGTTAACCACTTTTATCCATTTTTTTTAAATGATCACCCGACAATTTGCTTTGCCAAAGGAAAATTCAGAGATCGGACACGTGGTCCAACATAGATATTTGAGAGGGCAAAAAATTAGCAATTAATATGAATCAAATTAGTACAAGTGTATTTCATTGCATAAATTTTCCATCTAAATTTCAACTTTTGTGCATTTGATTCACAAGTAGAAATGTAATTTAAATTCCATAGTAGTATAATCTTATTAAGTATATTTTTTTCCCATCTTCCCCACTAAAAAATTGCTACCTCCCACTAAGTAAAATATTTACTATGAAAGTTAGAAAATATTTTATTTTTCATTATCTCATATTAAAAGCACTCTTAGTGCAAATTACAGTATAGGTCCCCGACCTTTGCATCCATTTGTACTTTAATCCCTAGTTTTTAGATTTAAACCAACACACTTTGCCTTTGAATTCGTGCATTTTGCAACCATTTAAGTGGTATCATATTACAATTGGAATTAGATTTCAGATTCATACTTACGTGGGAGGGAGGGAATAAGAGTTTCCTCAATAATTTCAGCCAAGCTTGACTCAAGACTTTAGTGAGTCAAGCCCTCCACTAACCAACCAATCATAATCAAGGTGTTTGTCTTCAATAATTTCAGCCTGACTTGACTCAGACTTTAGTGAGTCAAGTCCTCTACTAAATAGATTAGCATTACTAAGAGACTTTTTCTACACATAGGATGAGGTCTAACTAATACAATGTAAACGAAGAGAGCTGAAAAATTTAATCTTGGAAGAAAAATTTAAGATGTTATTGCTAAAAAAGAGGAACATCTAATTTTACAATGTACTAAACATAATACTTCTTATGAAAGAAAGAATTTTTATAATAGACGAATATTGATAATAATCCTAGTTTTCAAGAAAAAATCAAAGGTCAAGCTATCATGATGATTGATGAATAACTAATTGCATTATTGAATTATTACCACATAAAATACTTTTGACGAAAGAGAAATCTAAAGTTGTAACGAGATACTATATATAATCTTGACATATCAAAGTAATTAGTGGTTTCAAGATTTTAAGCTTCATCAATTTTGTCACTCTCCTAACCTTGTCATATACTTTAGTTTAATGGCAGTCGACCCTAATCTAAAAGATGGACCGCTAGGATAGAATTTGAGTTTCATAAAAATCTTGTCCCTGCGTATATACTTACTAGTACACAATATGTGCGTTGTATGCATGTGATATGGAACATTTTTTGTTTCTTTTATATTATGTGTGTTATTCTAATCTATCTATCTATCTATCTATCTATCTATCTATATTAGTAGAAATTATGAAAACTAAATATTTTCCATGCAACAAATGAAGTTTGAATGGGCAAAATGTGCAAGAAAGTAATCAATTTTCCGAGATGCAAAACCTATTTCCCCATTAGACACATAATATAATTACATCGTAGAAAAATTTGTACGATACTTGGATGGTTAATTTTCCAATATTTAACCTCTTGCCCAAACTTGTCCTTCATGTTACAAAAGAAATTATAATGCTCATAAAACAAAATTTAAATTTTATATATCAATAGCTAAAAAAAATTAAATCCAACAAAAATTATAATATGAAGAAATTATAACAATAATAATAATTATCATACGTCAATCTGAAATTTTCAACGGCTCCCATAATAATATCTTTTCCCTCATTATATAGACCGTTGCATATATTAGATGGTTGATATCTCTCATCCATCAGTTGGCATTCAAACTTTTAAACCTCTCAGTACTTTGATGTTCATGGATACACTTGGCTTCTTATTTATATTTGCACTCTTATTAGTAAACAGCCTTGTATTTTGCTCTACGAGAATCGTTCATAACTTAACCACTGATGAAGAAGCACTTCTTGCATTCAGATCTCGAATCTCAGACCCCGACAACATATTGGCCTATCATTGGTTGACAAATACATCAGTTTGCAATTGGAAAGGCGTTTTTTGCAGCAGAAAGGAACCACGAGTCACCAGGCTGGACATTTCTGACTTCAAGCTCAGTGGCACAATTGCTCCACATATTGGTAATTTAACCTTTCTAAATTATTTAAACATCAGCTTGAACAACTTCAATGGGATCGTACCCAAGGAACTTTCTCATTTGCGTCGCTTGAAAGGGATAGATGCAGGAGTTAATAACTTTAGTGGAGAAGTGCCATCATGGTTGGGAATCTTACCAGAAATTCAGTATATTCGTCTACATAATAACAGTTTCTATGGTAGAATTCTGAAAGCATTGTTAAGCAACAATTCAAAGCTCCACACACTAGGAATCGAGTACAATGTTCTAAGTGGAAATATTCCACAGGAGATTGGCAATCTTACTGCCTTGAAGTACTTATATCTCAAAAATAATCAGCTTAGTGGTTCCATACCATTTGGTATCTTCAATATATCTTCATTGCAAGAACTTTGGCTATCAAGTAATAGCTTGTCAGGGAACCTCCCAAAAGATACATGTAATGATATCATGGAATTGAGAGTATTGGCTCTCCATGAAAACCAACTTTCTGGAGAGATTCCATTGAATATATTCAAGTGCAAGCATCTCGAGAAAGTATCGTTATCCTTCAATCATTTCAATGGAAACATACCCAGTCAAATTGGTGGTTTGACCATGCTTACAAAATTGTATCTAGGGAAAAACGACTTCACAGGTAAAGTTTCTTTTCTTTTCTCTATATATGTTGGTTGCTTCAGTATATATATTTGTTTCTAAGTATGTTTGTCTCCAAATGGCTTAGTTATCTTCATGTCGCAGCAAGCAAAGAAAAGAAAATAAGAAAGAAGAGAAAATAAGAAACAAAAGAAGAAAAGGGTTAAATTATTTTGCTGCAATAAGTAGCACAATGAAGGTTTTTCGATAAAACCCCCTATTATTGATGGGGTTTCAAATAATACCTTACTTTTGAAACAAATTGTAAATATGCTTTTTTCTATTGCAATACTACCCTAGACAATTTTAATTAAATTCAAAATTTTCATATTAACACAATTTTTCAAGTTAACAATATTTTTCATTGGAAACAACAATAGAAAAAACAATACAGTAAGAAATAATAACAAATAAAGAAAACCATGTTAACAACAGATCCCCAAAGCTGCTTTAAACACGGAAATACATTGTTACCATGGAAATTTCATGGTAACAGAAACTCACAAAAAAAAAAAAAAAGGAAAGCCATATTGAAAATCTAACCAAAAAAATACATTGTTACCATTGAAAAATTTCATGGTAACAGAAACACCAACCAAGAGAGGGTGGGGGGGAACCCAAAAAAAAAGAAAAACATTGTTACCATTTAAATTTCATGCTAACAAAAACTCCAAAAAAAAAATGCCATGTTAAAAATCTAACTAAAAAATGCATCGTTAACATTGAAATTTCATGGTAACAAAAACTCCGTAATAACAATCTACTAAAAAGAATTATTGAAAATTCATGCACTCGAAATTCAACCATGGTGACAAAATCGTGTTAATATGGTAACAAAGCACTAAAAAATTTACAAAAATATGGTACATAGATAACAACCGAAAAACTTAAAAAAAAAAAAAAGAAGAAAAAGAGAATAAACAGTTGGATCGCCCGCCGAAAGTTGTTTCGGTGGCAGCAGCACTGGCGGTTCTAGGATAGGCAAATGGGGATGGATTAATGAAAAAATTAGGGTTTGTGATTTATATAATTAGGGTTTTGTGTATATATGTGTATATATAGGATTTTATTAAATAAATATTAAAAATAAAAATTGATAGAAATATTTTATTATAAATAAAATAATAATTAATAATTAATAATAATGATTTAATATAATAAAAAAAAGACAAAAGAGGAGTATTTTTACAATTTAGAAGGGTAAATTTACAAGTACGTTTGATTTAGAGGTATAATTCGGATTCTTATCTTAAAATAGGTAATTTATCTAATTTCCTACACAAGGAATGACGTGAAACCACGTGGACCAATTAATGATAAAAGTGATTTAATGGGTAAGAAAAGATGATCATCCAAACGTATGTTGCATGAGCTACTGTGTGAGTTATTTTGTCCATATAATATAACTTAAAAGAAAAATGCTAATATCTAAAGCTAGGGATGGGTAAGAAAATATGATCATACAAATGTATGTTCCTTGAGTTTTACAGGCTAAATTTGAGTTGAGACTTGGGAAAGCTTTAGGGCTAATTTTTCTATGAAGTCAGATCGGACTCCTGTATAGACTCCGAAGACTTGAGACAACTTTAGGGCCAATTTTTCTATGAAGTCAGATCGGACTCCGAAGACTGTCTGACCCCATAGAATTCACCATTCCGGCTTTCTCATTTTGTTGTTGAGGAAATTAGTTTGTACATAAATTCTTTTCCTATTTTATATTCACATGAATTTACATGATGTCTTAAATTTTTTCATTCTATATACAGAAAACTTGCAAGTTTACATCGATGTTTATAATGTAAATTTATATAGTTCAAAGGAACATGTTTTACATATTATTATCATTCAAAGCAAATAGTTACCGTAATTCAATAATCTTTAATTTTACATTAAAACCTGCATTTTTCACCTTTGGTCGCCCAGCTTACTATTTCACTTTTATCATCGGATTTTCTTTTTCCCAATGCATATGTTTAGGGTTAGGATTTTGCTTATCCCATCCCAATTTATTTTCTAACTATTTTTAAAGAATAATGCTATTTAGCACACGTGGTACTGGGCACCCCTCTATGTGGTGATTAATGTGATATTAAATGATAAGTGAAATTAAATGCATAAATAAATAACCCGCTTGATTTTGCTTATCATTTAATGTCTCCTTGATATGGTGTCAAGTACCAGTGGTGTTAAATAGTATTACTCATTTTTAATAGGTAATTGTTATATAGATATAGAAGAGGTAATCACTAATTATACGTTGTTTTATCTTTTTTTTTTAATTTAATTCAATTACAAGTATATTGAATTTTGCTTAAGTTAAATCATTAAGTAAGATTTTAATTTCAAGGAGAGGGGGGGGGGGGATCCATTAAGTCAGCCACATTTATTATCGCCATTGCCACCTTGACTGCGAGAGTTCAAGCCTCCGCCCCCATTGAAAAGTCTCCCTCTCGTGGGTGTGTCTGGGGTGAAAAGTATAGATGAGATGGGAATTGTGTTAACGAGGTTGTCATGAATGTTCAAAAACATTGAGTTAGGACATTAGCAAGGTAGACATAAATTTTTGGTCCCAATTATAACTTAGATCTTATTTTATCCCAATTTCATATGCATGGTCAAATTCAAATTTGAATTTAACTAAAATTACAAATAAAATCCCAATTATAATTGAGAACCAAATAGTCCCTAATGTCCATCACTGATATTGCCGCAACATTTCTGGCCGATATTTTTTTGCAAGTAGACCGCATAGGCCTTTGGCAAAAAAAAACCGCGTTTTGAAAAAATTTCGAATGAATAGAGGTCATTGTACCCCCTCAGTGAATTTTCATTTTTTGGCCTTCCATGGCTTTGGTTGCAAACTATTAGCTGCACAATCTTGAGGAACGGGATTTCCGACCACTTTTTTGTCGTCGGAATTGAGGCCATAAGGGCTTTACCGAAGGATTTTTCATCATTAAAGCCCTTTTTCTAGTGGTGATATATTACATAATTTAGTTACATCATAAACTTTTTTACGAAGAATACATTATAAATTTATTGCATTCTGGTTTTAACAAAAATGTTCTAGAACCAACATTTTGTATATGTATGAAATTTGTAGATGTATGAAATTATATATGCGGTATTCGAGAAACTACATTATGAATTGATACATTAGGTAACATATGAATTATGTTGATCCTTAACTAGATGTTCAGTTGCAAGGTCATTAATTTATAGATCTAGGATTATCGTAACTTCACTATGAATCTTCATTTTCGGCTTTTGACATAGATCTTTCATTTTATTTTGCTTATTTATTTTTTTAGGAGGAATCCCACCACAAATTAGTAATCTTTCCCGTCTTGAGGTATTGGACATTCCTGGATGTTCTCTAACGGGTCCACTTCCATCCACTGTCTTTAATATGTCATCTCTGAAAACATTGGACTTAAACAACAATAATCTGTCTGGACGCTTCCCTCTTGACATATTGGAACATAACACACTTGAGGATATACTTTTGTACAAAAACAGACTTACTGGTGGTATACCTGCAGAATTCGGCAACCTTACAAGGCTACGAAATCTATTTATAGGAGAAAACAACTTGACAGGTAGGTTGTTTTCATTATTAACTTCTTTCATATAATTCTCCCAGTTCTTAAACAAAAGTTGATACATGCATTTTCATTTATGTCCCAGGCCAATTACCAGTTGAGCTCGGCAATCTAATTAATCTCGTGAAATTTTCTGTAATTGAGAATAGGTTATCTGGCCCAATCCCTTTTTCCATATTCAATATATCAACATTGACAACATTGGAATTTTCACGCAATCAGTTCTCGGGCCAACTTCCTTCAGCCATTGGTCTTTCAGTTCCCAATCTCCAATGGCTTTCTGTGTCTCATAACAGAATGAGTGGCTCTGTTATTCCTAGTTTGATCACCAATGCTTCTACGCTTACTCATTTACAAATGCAAAGCAACTTTTTCACAGGTACTATGCCCATCTTCGGTAATTTAAGAAATCTACAGGTGCTTGAAATTGCAAGAAACAATTGGACCGGAGATTCTTGGAGTTTTTTCTCTTCATTAACGAATTGTCGATATTTGGATTTTTTTGATATATCTTCCAATCGACAGATAAATGGGAGCCTCCCAGCTTCTGTTGGAAATTTATCCACTTGGCTAACAATTTTCGGAGCATATGACTGCAACTTTCAGGGTGTTATTCCTGCTGAGATTGGAAACTTAAGTAGCTTGCGTGAGTTATACTTAGGTAAAAATCAGCTAAATGGATT
>CAVNYN010285481.1:0-20132 GCA_963692815.1 Nyctanthes arbor-tristis | reverse complement strand
TATCTGTGTTCTGGGAAATAGATCTGACTTTAAGCACATTCATGTGTTTCATTCGCATGATAGAAATCTTCATCCAGGAAACCTTTACAAAATTACTAGGATTGCCATCAATGGTATTCACCTGCTATTATTGTCATTTTTATTTTCATAAAGGTTGACTTAACTTTCCATTTTCTTCTCTTTTGTCTTTTCGTGTATTTCAGCACCATCAGCTTTTATAGAAACACTTAGGGAGCGCATGTTCAAGCCTTCTCTATCTACTATCATTACTGAAAATTCCAGGTACAATTGATTTGGCTTAATGGTTACCATTTAAGAGTATGGTCTTCTTGAAATTGCTATTTACTTTCTAACCTTTGAATTTTATAATGTTATCAGGGTTGCAATAGTATCACCTTCAGATCCAGTCCATGTTGCTGCTAAAAAGATGCGTGAACTGCGGGTTAATTCAGTTCTTATAATGACAGGAAACAAGATTCAGGGGATATTGACGTATAACTTCTCCTCAGCAATATTCTTCTAAAAATTAGTATATCATTTAGAGTAATTCTAACTTGTCCAATTGTTTAACGTCTGTATAATTCCAACTTATGATAGTCCATAATTGCCTGTTTGGACTTTATTGCAGTTCAAAAGATATTCTTATGCGAGTTGTAGCTCAAAATCTCTCTCCTGAACTGACTTTGGTGGAAAAGGTTTTGTAGCTTCTCTTATTTGATGTTCTGGTTCTGAGACACACTTAATTTCTTCTCTATGTGCTTCACTTAGCCCAACTTAGGGCCCTTGTTATCAGTTTTACTGATTTTATGTTACATAATAACAGTCTTCATGAAACTGCTTTCGACCATTTTTACTATAAAAAATTACTGTTTCGGGACATTTATGACTTATTGACCGCAATAAATTATCTTAGTCTGGTTGCACGTATGGGGGTGATTACTTCTAATTTTTGGCAGTTTACAACCTATAGGTTTGCATATGGGAAAATAAGTGAGGATCAAAGAGGTGTTTGATTCCCATACAAATTTGCTCAGATCAATGATTGTCTTGGGGAATAAGTCACTATCTTTAACCCCTAAATATCAACACAAATATCATGGGACCATGGAGTTGCCGCAGTCTTACATTGTAATCTTGAAAAACGGGAATGAGAATTAAGCACCGTTTGAAATAATCAAGATTTTCTACGTGGTCATAGTGATGAAACTAGTTATTACTCATTGCTTCAATCATGAAATAATAAAATGATCAGCAGTTTGAGTAAAATGATTATCCAGCATGAGACCTAATTGCCAAATGTCATGACAGCCCATTTCTTTGCTAAATGGTTGTTGTACTTGTTTTAGCAAACTCACTCTTGACTTGCCCACCTTTTCTTTGATGATTTAGACTGATTTTACTTTTGGTGAAGAATACTTTCATTACTTCTTACAATTGACTTTCTTATGCTCTTCCGATCTCATGCTGCTGTTTTAGCTGATGGCGATCCAGGAAAAAAATTTACTTCGAATATAGTGTTCACTGTTCATATCCTCAATTAAGGCATGGATTTTTGTTTTGAATTTGAGCCGTAGTTAACTTGGTCAAATGACCATACAATTTCGTTCCATGATCAGCAAAGACAGAATCTTATGCTTTTGCATTCTAAAAATGAGATATAGTCAGTTATAGGCTTCGTCGTTGTTTGTCTTAGGTTAAAGTATAATTTGAGTAGTAGTCATGGGTTACATGAAAAGTATGGATAATACTTGAATAGCAATTGAGCGCTGGCCTCTTGGTTGTTGAACAAAATATGTAGATAATTAAAATAAAAATAAAAAAATAATAAAAAATAAAAAATCTTAATCATAACAAGCTCTCAGTAGAGTTCTTGTCTCATAATCTTTGACTTCCTCTCAGTTTTCGATTAATAGTGTTGCTGATGGCTTATTGATACTGCATATCTGTGCAACTTCTCTTCCTCCAGGTAATGACGCAGAACCCTGAATGCGCAACACTAGAGACAACGATACTTGAAGCATTGCATGTCATGCACGATGGAAGGTTTTTACATCTTCCGGTAGTGGACAAAGGTGATTGCTGCTTTTCAATTTTAAAAGAAATGAATACTGGTTTGAGGTCCTTTGCAATATTTTATTTGTTTATTTATTTATTTTTTGTGTTTTGGCAGATGGATGTATAACAGCATGTTTAGATGTTCTGCAAATAACACATGCAGCAATTTCTATGGTAAAGTTATTTTCATTTTAAGGGTATATAACTTTGTGGATACGATTTTTTTGTTCTGCTGTGATGATTCCCTTCTTGTTGTCTACTGCTTAGTTTTCTGGATGCAGAATATTATCTGGATGAGTGTTCCTTCATTACCATATGATAATGCAAAAGTATTTCCTTGACCTGTTTAAAAAATTCTGGTGTCTTAAGTGAAATTTGCATCAATACTTTCTGGAACTCTCTACTTTCAGAGGAAATAATTTTGAAGATGTCTTAGTGACCCTGATCACTAATCTTTTAGTGTATAGTGCTAATTATTTTCTTTCACTAAATATTTGAAAAGGTGAGATGGGATGCTGAGGCGTTTCATCTCTTTGATGCGACTTGGTTGAAAAAACAGAAATGTGGATAAAATATCCCACCAAATTGAATTTGGACTATTAACATGGTAAATAGTGAGAATTCTTCTCTCTCTCAATTCTAAAATCCTGGATTTGTATTGAACCAATAAAATGATCTAATGAATCTAGAAATATGCAAATTATGTTGTCTAATAAACCATAAACCTTAAACATTCTAGATAAAAATATTAATAAAAAGTTAGTTTATAACTTGCAAGTAAAATTTAGAACAGATTAATGATATAACCCCAGTCATTTAATTAAAATAGGGGAGGGTATCATGAGAGTATAGTACAAAAAGGTGTCACTAGATATAATAGGGTGGGGGCATTTATTTCATTCTTACGTAGTAAATGAGTATTCTTGTGGGGGAGAACCGAGCATGTTCACTGCTTGTATTTCAGCAATTATCAGAACCTTGGTCCAAGGGAAGACACTTCTGAAAGAGTGGAAGAAACTGGAACGCCGTTCAGAAGGGTACCAACAACAAATTGGAGTGAGAATGGAGGGTTTACAAATTTGGCTTGAGACACTGAAAACCGTGGTTCAGTGGGTGTAGAACATAGAGAAAAATATGGCTGTCATGATGAAATGATCTAATTTTATGATTTGGAAATAGGATGAGCTAGAGGAGTGGGAGATTAAATTTGGACCTGAAACTTCACTTATCATGCCGGGCAATCCGATTGACAATCTGCAAGGTGGAGATTAACTTCTGAAATTTAGAATTTCGTGTGATCCATGGTGAAAACCCCGAAGGAAGTATTTTTGTAGTCAAACTGAATTTTACCATGGAGTTTTTGAGAGATTATGAGAAGATAAAAGCAGCCTGCAAATGCTTCAATAGAGAAGTCCTGGCATGGTCAATTAGGTCAATTGATGTTTGCAAGTGAGAATGTTGGAAGAATTCAGGACATTTTTGGTGGATCGATCTCGGGCGTTGATGAAGAAGACGATGCATGAGATATATGAGAAATGGGATGGGCTGGTTTTAAAAGGCCACAATTCTGTGCAAAATCCAAATTGTCATGGCTCGGACAAGGTTCATGAGCATGCATTTATTTACAGCACACTTAAATTTTCATCATTTTTTACCCAATTCCAGATACAAGACCACTGGTTAGGATTGACAGTAATCATCTTAATTCAATATCTCCTTTCTCCAAACTCTAAACACACGAGAGAATAAAACTTTTCAAGTCCACATCCTTAATCAAGAAACTCACAGGTTTAATGTTGAGACTAAAAATGTACAAGGGCCTTTATTTTAGATGCAATGAAAAGAATTAAGCAAGCCATTGTTGCAATAATAGTAAGCTTTACTTATTGATTTTTAATGACAACTTGGAGGGGCTATAGGTTGAAGAGGTTGGTGAGAAGCTGGAGCAAACTGAGTTGATTGACGTCATGACGTATTTAAAAATTTTGTTTTTGGACAAATTATGAAAATTGACTTGCATTGACAGCTGAGAATGGATAATCCTTAATTTTATTGTGAATAGTTTTATGAAAATTTTACTGGTAAAGGCTATGGGTTTTGGAGTTATAATGGATACTACACTAGCCTTGGCATGTTGTTTGAGTAAGGATGCCCATTTTCTCTCGCCAAAAGAATCATCTTCCACTTTGATCATGATAGGACTTTATTGAAGGAAGTTATGAGCCCTATGTATTCTGAAGAATAATGCTATTAATCTAGACTGGAGACGGGCCTCCAGTCTAGTTGTCATCTCTTTAGTGGACATTAAATATATGAGGACCACATGTGTTTATACATATTAAGTCATCCTCTAATGTAGTGATGCCAACTAGATTAATATACAGTCTCCAGTCTAGATAAATAGCCAGTCTCCAGTCTAGATAAATAGCATCACTCTATTATGAACTTCTTGCTCACCCAATCTTTCACCTTAAGTGGGAGTGAACATAGTTTGATTTGGGCAGTTTTTTATTTATTTCCAAACCAAACCACAACGGACTCGATTTGGAGAAATTGTAAACGAAACCAAACCATTTAATTTTTGAAACCAAACCAAACCTATCTTTTCGGTTTGGTTTTAAACCATACTTTATGTGTTGACATAATAAAAATGAATTTAAAATGTAATAACTTTATAAACATAAATCTTTATTTAATACTAATACCAGCTTATAGCTCAAAAAATGCCAAAGTTCACTAAAACACTGACAAATATAATTAATGGAAGGGTAAAATAAGAAAGCTCTCTTAACATAAGTTCGCAATAAGAAATTGTTAAAATCTGCTTTTGGAAGTGCTATTTTGTCCAAATAGCTCTCTGGAAGAGTGTAAAATTACTTCGAAGAGTGTAAAATTACTTCAAAAGTTTGCCCATTTAAGTGCCAAAATATGCACGCGGACTTATTTATTAGAGTCTCAAAATTAGTTAATCAATTTGACAAGTATAAATTAATTGAGTCCACCGAGATTGTGTTTTCATTTTACTCCACCATTAATAATTTTTTTAATTAAAACTGTATAAAACGGTTCAGTTTGGCTTTAACGATTTCTCAAATGTCGAAACCTGAGACAAACGATTTCAAGCAGCTAGGAAACAATTTCAAACCAAACCAAACCATATCACTTTTCAAACCAAACAATTCAAACCACTTTGACAGTATGGTTTGGTTTTTCGTTTTAACGATATATTTGCTCACCTCTAACCTTGAGCATAAGCTGAATTTCACGGGAGGTTGTTTGATAGAATCCAAATCATTTAGTTGAAACTAGTTGAAGGACGTGCATTGCACGTCATGTCTTTGTACTTTAAGCTGAATTTTACGGGTGGGTGTTTGATAGAATCCCAATCATTTATTTGAAATTAGTTGAAGGTACGTGCATTGCACATCGTGTCTTTGTACTTTTGTAATTTTTTTTTTTTTAAAAGCATACATATTTATATTTTCATCATTCATCATTATATTTTCGTCAGTTATCATTAAAAAAAAGGTAAGAAAATGGTAAAAATAAAAACTAGGACTTCTTTGATAACAAGGAAGAGAGGGAGGGGAGGAGGGGGGAGAGAGTCACAAAAGGACAAAATAAGGAAGACAATGTGCCCACAAACTCACTTTTTTACGTTGTTAGGATTAGGATATTGTGAGGGTATCATGGGAATGTGGTAAAGTGTAGCTATAAGCCGGGTGTATCTTCATTTCATTCTTAGCTAGAAATTGTATATAATATATTCTTGCGGGAGAGAAGCAAATGTCTTGAATCCTTGGACTCGCCTAAGTTAATAAACAATAAACTCAAAAGGTCAGTAATGAAATGCCCCAAAAATATAGTACGGGCACTTCCAACCACCCATACCAAAGCCTCTAGGCGCCGCTCAACTTGCGAGCTTGAGATGTTCCATAATAGCCTTACCAGCGGAGTTGTTTCGATAAGTGTTTTCTGAAAATGCATTTTTAAACAATACAGTAAACATTAATGTGCATTTGCCCAAGGACTTTCTGTGAAATTATTAGTGCCCGAAATGTGCCTTGATTGTGTCCAGAAGTGTTCCCTAATTGTGCGCAGAAGTGTCGGCACTTGCATGTAGGAACCAAAAAGCTTCATATTGTCATCTACTTATAATTTCTCAATAATTACAGGGATAACTAAGTTCCTTTAATATCTTGTCAAGGTTGAAAGTAGCTCTGGTACTTTTAATGACATGGCAAACACAGTGATGCAGAAGTTCTGGGATTCGGCACTTAATTTAGAGGCGTCAGATGATTTTGATACTCACAGGTCACTTTTTGGTTTCCTGTAAATACATAAGCTTTATGAGCTTAGAGGTTTACTATGCACACTTCTCTTTACAGTGAGATGTCCATGTCCCATTACATGGCTTCAGAAGGAATGGACCCTGGGAAGTCTGCATACCCATCCCTTGGTCTTGGAGATTCATTTGCATACAAATTCAAGGACCATAAAGGACGTGTACACCGATTCAATTTTGGTGAGTGTATAGTGATTATGTGATACCATGAGCTTCGATCTATATTTATACTATTATTTAGTTTTTATGTTTGTTTTTTGGGAAATTTAAAAAATGCACCCTCTGTTTAGGATGTATTTACAATACGGTATTTTCAAAGTTTACATTATACACATACTTTAAATAATGACGACAACACATTTTTTCTGTAAAAATATAAGAAAAATTATAAATTGCTATTTTATAATCTGAGAGACTAAAATACCCCAATACCCAATCACACCCTAAATATTGTATCAATTATTTAACAATGTAACGGAAAATATATAACTTCACCTAATCCTGCAATTTCACAACATCGCGGGAGATGGGCTGTCGTGGAGAGTCGCCGGACGGTCCCTGTTTTGTGGTTAGTTGCCAGAGTTATCCAGAATGGCTTGAACAATAGTTTTGCTAAGGCTAGAGATCTTTTAGGGCTAGATTTTTTTCCTCCAAAGCTCGAATATCACGTTTCACATTTTGAGAAAAGTTCATTTCTTGTTTCCTCTTGTAGAAATATATATACAAGGTGGAAAATGGGACAATACAATGTGTACACTTTAGCCCCTAACAATTGTAGACAGCAATTTAGTCCATAGGATATTCAACTATTTTGGTCATTTGGAAGTATATAATTCTATTTCATGAATGAAAAAGATCAGGTTAAAAATTCGTATTATTTCGCGACTTAATTTCTTTTTGTACATTTAATTTAGTTATAGTATTTCATCTGTTATTTATAATTATCTTTTCGAAAAACTGAAGATTGAGAGAGAGAGAGAGAGAGAGAAAGAGAAGATTATTTTTTGGTAAAGGATTGTCACCCACCCCCCCCCCCCCGAAAATTTTTTTGATACAAACTTGATTTTTTGTTACCACTAAATAAAATGCAGTATGTTTAATGTAATATAAAAATACAGTATGTATGTAAATACACCGTAAACATAGGGTGCTTTTGTAAATTTCCCTTATTTTTTTCCATTTCATGCTTGGTTCTTCTCATTATTTATAAATTGCATCCAACCTGTTCTACTGCAACAGACACGGCTTGTTTGAATTAGCTTAAAATCTAGCTTACATACGAAGTGAAGCACTTATCTGGCTCTTGTTCTCGTCTGTGTGGCCAGTGGATAAATAAGATGTCCTTTTCTAGTTTACTGCTCAATTTTATGTTGTTCCCAATTTTAGGAACGGAGAACTTGGATGAGCTTCTTGCTGCTGTTGTGCATAGGGTGGGTGACGTGAATGGACAGCGCCCTCAGCTTTTGGTGAGTCCAGAAGCATTTAATCTAGCTATCTACTCACTTGCTTCTGGATTAATTCATTAATATTTCTCCTACACTTCATTACAGTATGAAGATGATGATGGTGATAAAGTTCTGCTCACAGCAGATGGAGATCTTATTGGTGCAGTTACCTATGCAAGATCAGCGGGATTAAAGGTATGATGGTTACGCTACCTGTCCACATTTCATACTGACAGTATTATAAAGGATGATAAATTTTTAGGGATAATTCATGTATCTCATTCACACTTCTGTTCAAATATGGGAGGTGCATTCAGCGGAGAGATATTAATGTTTCGGTGCCTGTAGCTTTTACCACCATCCTTAGAGGGAATGTTAAAACTATCCAGAATGGTTATCTGGTGAATTTGCTTCCATCTTAATTGGTTAAGCATACTTGATGAGTTTATGAGATGCAAAATCCATTATTAGAACCCTCACTAATTCTGTCGGAGTGTACCGTGTTCACTGAATGAAGTAGAGTTGTATAAAGGATATCTTACCTTCTCAAACCATGTATTATGATTTTTTCTTTATACCGCATGCTGCAAATCTCATTCCAATTTCACCATCTTTGTGTAGTCATCTATACCTTAATCTGAAATCGGATAATCTTAATGGTCCTCTGATGGGAATTAGTGAATTTCCTATGTTTTACCCTTTTTTGAGTCATACAAAACAGTGGCAAGTATTGGTTGCATTCAAAAAGTTGTGATTAGCACTAGTTGGATTTTATAGTACTTATTCTTTTGCCACTTCTGTTCACATTAAAAGAATTTCTAATTCCCATCAGAGAGAGCAGATTATGAACTTATTCCATCTCCACTGCAGAAGAAATAGCTTCCTATTCTTTAAAATCTCAGGCAATGATCAATGTTGTCATATATATCCCAGGTTCTGAGGTTGCATGTGGAGTACGCTGATTCAAGCGAAGCTACGATGGAGCCACAATTGGATTCAACTGCTGCACAGAGAAGTGGACTTCTCACCCTTGGCTCTGGGATTTTTGCGGGAGCAGTTGTTCTGACAAGCATTAGTGTACTGGTCTACTTGAAGCGCTCAAAAGCATGACATCAGTCGAGATGAAAACTCATTGCCATGTCTTCCATGTATAGATTTTGCCAGTGAAAGAGTTCGATTGTGATTTGAAATGGCCACTCAGTTCTTATGGTCGTCATGTGAACTACGCGACTAAGCTGCTGACTGCATGGTGGAAGAACAAAAATATTGTATACATTTTGATCTGTCGCATTTCACAAATGTAGCCCTTTCGAGGACAATAAAAGATATTAACAAAAGAAATGAGAACAAATTTTAAGGAATCCCAGAGCATGTAGCGACGGTGAAATTTTTAAAATAAAAAACTTTATTTATACATTAGGATTTAGATTCATTCACAACCCTCGAAGTGTCATGTATTATTATTTTGTAGACTAGTACTACGCTCATGCGTTGTACAGGAAGATTAATTTAATAATATTTATTAGTTAATAGATTATAGATCAGGCTTTCTACAGAATCAGATTTAGTTCCAAAGTTTGGAACCAGATCTGGTCATGCTGCCACACGTAATGTGCGGCCGCATGGTGGAGCAGCACAACCTAGTGCGGCCGCACAATTATCCTGCGTAGGCACACGTCGCCTGCACAGGTCATTTTGTGTAGCTGCATGGATCTGTCCATGCGACTGAACGATCAGATATGGTTCCAAAGTGTGAATATAAATATATATATATAACATAATTAAAAATAATAATAATAGTGAATATAAAAATATATGATTTTGGAATTCTAATTGAATGTATGAAATATAAAAATTAAGTTCGGAAAAACTTTTAATAATCAAACATATCATATCAATGAGAGTTGATATATTTTCACAATACGAGGGATATAAAACCTCAATGCTGATGTGACATTAATATGTTATTTTTATGTCACCTTGTGGTGATGAGATCGGAAGAGCACACGTCTGATGAAGTGGTAGTGTCACATAGGGGTGGGACTCCTATCACCGCGGGTCCGCCCCGATAGGGGAAACGATCCTTCTTGCATATCAATTATAACATTTAATAATCAAAACTGGTGTAACTACATGAAAATATTAGTTGTCAACAAAACTTTATAACTTGGTATCATCTTTGTTAAAATAGCTCAATGGGAAATGGAATTATTTGCACATGTACATGTCAACTGTTTGTAAAGTAGTAATTAGTTAATTTTAGATTAAATTACAGTAGAAGTCCCTAGCCTTTGCATCCATTTGCGCTCTCAGCTTAGGTCAGTAAATGCAATGCGGATCCAACTCAATTAAAAAACTTTATCTTCAAGACCAATTCAACCTAATGTAATGTAATGGAAAACTCAACGCAATTGGGTTGGATTTAGTTGGGGCTGGGTTTTGCCAAACTCTAAAATCATAATTGACACTAAATTAAGAAGGAAATTGCTTTGTACATGAGCACGATAAACCAATATTAATTATTAATAGCATCTCTAACCCATTTCACTAATTTGATGCAACATTTACAAGGAAATAGTGCAAATCCTGCACTATCCACAATCTCAACTCAATCTATCTTGCTACACCAAATAAACATCATTTTTTGTATTTACTTATTTTATTAGTTTTGTACCAATCAATTTGATTATCTAAGTGGATAGTAAATAAAGTTGTTAAACGAAATTAAATTATTACATATTTATACTTGAATTATACAACTCTTTAATATTTCGCGACACACATTTTCAAAAATTAGAAACATAAAGCACTTCCAACTGAAACTGGCAAGATAATAGTAAAAAGATCAAAATACTATTTGGAAGGACCTAACAATTAACAGAGAGAAAACAGGGGAAAAAAAGACAACAAAAATTAGAAGAAACAAAGGTAGGAATGGCAATTTGAATCGATCCGACCATTAACCCGTAGTACCCCCGAACCGAATGGGGCAAAACCCACGGGTTGGTGGGGCGGATCGGGGCTTGATCCGCCACCCCGACACAGCTCGCCGGGCGGGATCGGCCCGATCCGCCCCGCCCCCTTTAGTGTTAAAAAAAAAAGAAAAAAAGTAATTTTAAAACCTCAAATTTTACTAAAAATATTTTTTGAGGAGGTAGTTAATTTCAAGTAGCTTAGACCCACCCCGATCCGCCCCGCCCCATCCCGTTTCGTGTTAAAAAAAAAAAGAAAAAAAGAAATTATAAAACCTCAAATTTTATTAAAAATATTTTTTGAGGAGGTAGTTAATTTCAAGTAGCTTAGAACCTTCAAAATTTATCACCAAATCCTAAAAAAAAAAAAAAAGGAAAAACATTTAAACGAGGCAGCAAACCGCCCCGCCCCGAACTGCCCAACACGAAATAGTCAAGCTGGCGGGGCGGAGCCGATCTGCCCCGTTGCCATCTCTAAACAAAGGGCCCGTAACCTTTGATTCATTTCACACTTTTATCCAGAAAATTTAAATGTGAACCAACAGGCCCAAAACTTCGAGTTGCTAAGTGAACCTAAACCCAAAGAATTTTATTTTGAGACCCAACCCAACCCAATTTTATTGTCCCGTGTTGCCTCTCCATCCGGCCAAAATTTTAAATAAAAAGCCCAACAAATAGTAGTAAAGATTCTTATTAAAAGGTAAAGCTTCTCACATTTTACTATTTTTGTTTTATTAGAAAAATAAAATTATTGTCTTCTTTTATTAAAAAAAATATATTCTCTTCTTTGTTTGAAGAAAAATCATGTAGAAACGACAGCAGAAAAGACAACATCAAATGATTTAACAACAAATAGTATCATAAAACGTGAAAAAAAAAATGTCGAGTATCCAATTGTTATGATTAGTGTTCACGAGATACTTAAAATTGATATCAACTTACGCAATTACAAATTCTAAAAAACTTCCTTAAATACTATACGGGTTCTTAAGGTAAATGGGTAAGTTCTACATAGTAATTGTAAATTTACACGGCAACTATTAAAAATACAAATTTAGATGTATATTTCTAATTAATTTTTGAAATATTCAAATAATAATTAAAATTTTTAATATTTTCAGTTGGGAAAAAAGTGAAATAATTAAAAAAGAAAAATATAAAATAAATTATCATTAATTACTGAAATAATATCAACCAAAGATCATGCTTATTATCCCACGATTTCATCACACCTCCAAATGGGTTTCCATGAATTTAGATTTAATTGCACAAAATCTGCAGAGAACTAAACCTTGAATCCTTCCCCATCGTCCAAAGTTGCATGTTTGATCTAATTTGAGGGGATTTACGGGCGAGGTACAGAACACCATTTCCATGAAATAAGCAAATTACCTGACACCCAAGAAAACTACACAAAACTGAAATTCATCGTACTTGGAGAAAGAAGGTGCAATGGGTGAGATTGGAGTTGTAATGTTATATGATGGTCAGTGGATGCTGCAAATGAGTATAAAAATTACTGCATAAATGGTGTAGTAATTCAAGAAAACTGCACATTCAACCAGCTGAAGGATATTGTGTATGATGAAATTCAAGTGGAACCAACAACCCACCAGGTATCTTTAAAATATCGACTGGATGAAAATGCACCATTCTTGAAAATTTCAAGTGATGCAACACTTCAATTTTATATTGGGGCAAAGAAAATAGCTAAACAGTTTGATAAATTTCCCATTTATATAGAGTATTCAAAAAATCAGCTTCAGATATAGATAAAATATGAATAATTCGGAGGCATTCGGTAGGATGATGCATGCATTGTTACCACGAGTTGACGGCTATGGAAAAAGTGTAAATCCTGACACGTTGCCGTTACCGTCCCTGCCAACAACTGACGAATTAGCATCAGAGAGGAGATGGTTTATGAAGTAATAAGTCAGATAGATGGTGGCCGTGTTTGTGTTGGACAAATGCACAGCAATAAGAAGATCTTAATATTAAGTGTTACATGTAATGCAATACATGAGAACTATCAGTTTCGAGTGTACAAATCAGGCACAACAGAGTACCATATAAAGTGTTATGATAAGAACTGCAAATGGAACTTGAGGGCAACTATTGTGCGCCATACATCAATATTCAAGATCAGAAACATTAAAGGTAAACACTCCTGCTTTGTAGATGATTTTGAACATAAGAATGTTACTTATGATTTTGTGGCTTATTGTACAAAGCATAAGTGCATCCATTCAAGAACCATATACACCCCTCATGACATAATTAATGATTTCAAGGAAAATTATCTTATGACTATTTGTTATGATAAGGCTTATAATGCTAAAAAGATGGCATTGAAAATGATAAGCGGGGATGCTACCAAGTCGTACCAAAAGTTGCCAGCATATTTTTATGCTCTGGAACAGACTAATTCTGGTATTGTTACCTGTATTAAAACTGATGAGGATGACATGTTTTTGTATTGTTTTGTTGCTCTTGGTGCCTGTATAAATGGCTGGGAATATTTAAGGCCGGTAATGGTTGTTGATGCCACATATTTAAATGGAATAATATATGGTGGAGCATTGTTCACAGCTTGTACACAAGATGGGAATAACAAGATTTATATTCTTGCATTCTGTGTCGGAGATAGTGAGAATGATGAGTCATGGGGTTTTTTTTTTAAAGAAAATTGAAGGAAGCATATGGGGAACGAGAGGGGCTAGTAATTGTATCTGACCGGCATCACAGTATATCTAAGATGGCAAATCAAGTTTTTGAAAATGCGACCAATGTTGCCTGCTCTTATCACCTATTAAACAACATGAAAAAGAAATATGGAAGTAAAGTAGCAGAGGTGACAGATTATTACAATGCAACTGTTAGAGCTTACACGAAGCATGATTTTAATACTAACATGAAGAATATTGAACGGGTGGACCCCAGAATCTTTGGATGGTTGGTAAATGAAACATTGTTTGTTTACATTCTTTTGTTTTCCAATCTATAGATCAATTATCATGGAAAATCTAATATAGGTGACATCAGATTTAAACAAGAATAGTATTAAAGGCACTGACATTAATATGAAGTAGGTTGATTTTAGTGCCAATGAAAAAAATTCTTCTAGGGTGTGTTGAAGTTATTGTTAAGATCAGGAAAAATATTATAATTGGAAAAATTTCCGATTTAGAATTGAATTATACCTGACATCATATCTTTCTACTCAATAAATCTTGTAATATAGCTAATGTAATTAGTATAGATACATATATACAAGCATATTATTAAAAAAGTTCTGCTAATATAACATTCTGTAAAAAAGTACATATACGACATGAGTGGTATACTGTAGACATTTCAATCTAATCATATTATTAAACAAGTGTAAGTATAGCAGTTAAATATTATTCCTTGTGTGATAATATTAAAGGGACTGACATGCATAATGAACTTGACTGAATTTAGTGTCAAGTAAAAGATTCTTTTAATAGGTGTTGAAGTTATAGTTTTATATGATTAGGGAAAAAAGATTATAACTGGAAAATTTTTTATTTAGAATTGATTTATATACAACATCATATTTTTATAATCAATAAACCCTATAATTAGCTGGTATAATTAGTATAGAATACATACTAGAGCATAGTATTAAAAAAATTATGGTATTATAACATTGTGTGAAAGAGTATATCCATGGCATGAGTGGTGTAACGTAGATAATTCAATCTAATTAGATTAATAAACATGTGTAAGTATAGCAATTAAATATTACTATTTGTGTGATTTTATATGAATATCCCCCTTGAATCTTGTTCTTGTTTTTTGTTGATTGTTTCTCAAGAGTTATCATTTAAAAAATTTCAGAATCTAAGCCAATGTCAGAAACTAATTCATTGGACTAAAGGTTGTTCCTCACCCCTTTATGGCCAATAATTATAGATATCGATAAATGGGATGAATGGCAATATGACTTTGTTCTTCCTTGGTTTATATGAGATGTTAGGATCTACAAAGAATCATAATAAAATTGCTAAATAGAGTCAAATTCTTTCCCATATTAGAATCATCTATGTCTTTTGAGCTTATATATTATGTATGTATAAAGCAGTTCTTAAACATTGAAACTTTCAGCATATTTAAATTTTTGTGTATTGTCAATATCTAACTGAATGAGTAAAAATAGAAGAAGGCAGGGTACGAGAATTGGTCGAGGGCTTACCAAATAAATAATAGATATTCAGCTATGACCTCCAACATAGTTGAATCTGTGAATGCTGTAACTTCTTTGGCCAAGGATTTCCCGATTGAATCTCTTTTTAAATCTCTCCGGACATTAGTCCAAAAATAGTTCAATAATATCCTGCAAGATGCGTTGCGATGGTTCACTGAATTGAGTGCATCACAAGAAAAGGTACTTCGAGGCACATTATCATTGCTTGGAGGCTATAGGTATTAACACATTGACTCATTAATAAAATAATCAAGTCTGATATAAATAATTTTAGATAATAATTCATAAATAATATTTATATGTAATTTGATATTTGGTGTAATAAATTGAAATTACTAGCAGACTTACCCGTTGAGGCCAGGAGTATATCAGGCTATGGATGGCGTATTAAGCTACATAGTTAGCCTTGATGAAAAGACATGCAGTTGTGGGAGATTTCAGATAGATGAGTTACTATGCACTCAAGCTGTTGCTGCCATATATTCAGCTCATTTATCACTGTATGACTACTGCTCTAAGTTTTTTACCGAACAAAATTGCTTTAACTTGTATTCTGGAATCATAAGCCCTGTTGGAAACATTATAGAGTGGACGGCTCCCCCTGAGGTTTTGTCAATGAAAGTTAACTCTCTATTGTGGCGACGAAGGCCAGGACGTCGAAAAGAAGGACGTTAGAGATCAGCCATAGAAGTTAAAAAGTCTTTGAGATGTAGTAGGTGCAGGGAATATGGCCATAATGTTTGAAGGTGTAACAATCCAAATGTTCAACAACCAACAAATACAAAGAAAAGGAAAAGGACTGCATCAAGTACAGGAAGTCCGCACCTTGCCATGTTGGGAGGTCAGAACTAGGAACGCAGTACATATGGAACTAGCAGCAACCAATAAACTTTGAACTACAAATGGAACAGAAAAAATATTATTTATTTTGTGACCTTATTTTCCTTTAAAATTTATAAAACAAGTTGCTGTTTTTTCTTTTATTTGAATATTCGATTTGAAAATTGTGGAATCAAATTTCATGCAATGGAGTTTTGTGAGTACAAATGATGATATTGTTGTTTGTTCTCTGATTATATATTATGGCATTCATGGATAGATTTTGATGTAAGTTTGAACATATTGGAATTTACATTCATGGATAGATTATGATGCGAGCTTGAAAATATTGGAAGTTAGGTTGAGTAAGTTTGGTTTCGCCACGCCCTACAATCCACTGTTAATTTAACACATTGATTTGGTGAAATGGAGAGGTATTAGTGGGATTGAGTTCATCTAGTGGTAACTCAATAGATCGGAATGTGTATTCTTGAAAATTTAGAAAGCAGAGGTGTCCCAAAATGACTTCACTAAAATGATTGGATCCTTAGCTACTTTCTAATGTATATGGTGAGAAAAAAGAGAGAATAAGAGATGGAGATGTGTTATGGGATTTCTTTTTCGTTTGATTTTGATTATTGGCTGCGGAGCATTGGTAGTTATTGTTATAAAGTTTTGTGGGCAATATTTGAAAAAGTTCATACTGGATGACATAATATTCGAAAATAAAACCTACTATATGACAGATATGGTAACATTCATCAACTTTGTACTAATAAAACCTACACGATACAAGAGGCCAGTATAAAATAAGTGGAATGGTGCTGGTAACAAATAGAACAATGGTACTCGTAAGAACTATACTATATGACAAGATCACGTCCGTAGTTCTAGGCATAAAACTGGTTAAAAATTTTTGAAATAGTTCATTGTATTGGTAACAAATGAGCAGAAAAGAATAATCGTAACAATGGCAAACACAGATAAGCAATGGCAAAACGGTAATGTTAACACTTTTTACCAACAATAATAAATATGTTGCCCCTATCAAACACATGACCAATGGTATTGGTAACATTACATATATTGTGCCTGGTAACAATTTTCATATATGGTTAACACATATGTTAACACTTTTTACCAACAATCATAAATAAGTTGCCCCTACCAAATACATGACCAATGGTATTGGTAACATTACATATATTGTGCCTGGTAACAATTTTCATATATGGTTAACATTCAAATAACTCTACTAATAAAACCTGCATGGTTCAAAAGGCCAACATAAATAAGTAGAATGGTGCTGGTAATAAAATAGAACAATGGTACTTGTAACAACTAGACTAGATGACAAGATCACGTCTTTAGCTCTAGACACATAAAACTGGTTAAATTTTTTAGATCGGAATAGCTCACCATGGCATCAGGTAACAAATCAACAATCGTAACGATGGCAAACATAGATAAGCAATAGCAAACGGTAATGTTAACATTTTTCTACCAACAACAATCATAAATATGTTACCCCTACCAAACACATGACTAATGGTATTGGTAACATTACATATAGTGTGCCCAGTAACAATTTTCGTATATGATTAACGTTCATCAACTCTAATAATAAAACATGCCCGATACAGGAGGCCACTATAAATAAATAGAGGTGGAATGGTGCTAGCAACAAATAGAACAATGGTGCTCGTAACAACTAAACTAGATGACAAGATCACATCCTCAGATCTAGACATAAAACTGGTTAAGAAATTTTGAAATAGCTGACCATGGCGGGGTGCAGGTAACAAAAATGAACAGAATAGAATAATCACAACAAAAGAAACCAATGGCAAAACAGATAAGCAATGGCAAAACAATAATATTAACATTTTTTAGCAACAACAATCATAAATCTGTTACCCCCACCAATACATAACCAATGGTATTGTTAACATTACATATAGTGCGCCGGGTAATAAGTTTATAAATAATAACTGTAACAGTCACATCTAATTCATATAATATCACTTGACTCTAGATATGAAAGCATAAAAGTTAGCAATACCAATAATGTTACCAATTACCACTTATAATTATGAAATTATTCAACTCTGATATTAATTCACATGGCATAAAAGATAAAAACAAAAGTACATATAATTTGACTAGTAAAAGTTTTCAAAATGATAACCGCAACAATTATATACAGCACCTATAATATCTCTCAGCTATAGGCATTAAATAATTATCAAAACCAATAAAATGGTATAGGTAACGATTTACCATAATAATAATGACCAATTGACAAAATCACATTCTTAGCTATAGACATAAAAAACTGGGTAAAAAAAATTTTTGAAAAGCCATCACCTGGCGTGATATAGGTAATAATTGAACAAAAGAGAATAAACGTAACAAAAGTAACCAATGACAAATATAGACTAACAATGGCAAGAGGTGATGGTAACAATGATAATCGTAACAAGTACCCAACCATGTTACCAATACCACTAATCGTAACAATGATAATTTAAAATAACCCCATACATATATTTAAAAAACAATATTTATTAAAAGTTGCGGTATAGGATGAGATGTTGCAACTTTTGAAAAATTGTTCCTCATACGAAAATAAAAGAACATGAAATATGTTTCAAAACTAGATGAACATGACATATGTTCCAAAACTACAGATGACATAGCCAACTATCAAGAATAGGCTAATAAAAAAGTTGACAGCAAAATGGACATTTTCATAACTCCCAGTACACCTGTGATTCTAGCCTTTCGCTGAAACACTTGTAGAGCTGCATGGCAATATTTTTTTGGGCTGTGACAGTGTCAAATGACCTAGGCATACTCTTAAGCTTATTCATAAACAGATATTCGGCATACTTGAGCAAAAAAATACCACAACACTGACAATGAAAAGGGTAAACTTGATATTAATATAGGTTGTTACGTACACCCCTTTAATAATTTAAGAAAAAGCAATAGAAGGAATTAAGTAAAAGTGAAACGACTATTTCAAACCTAGATTATAAATAAAAGGTTAAGATAAAATTACATGTGTCCCTGTTGCGGTGCATCAGTCATTAAAATACAAGGCAATGCAGACTTTGGGACGTTGGGTGGCAGAACCTCACCATTAAAGGAAATCATTGGGATTACAGTCCTCATATATGTAACATAGTTCAATACAAGATCATCATTTATATTCTCCCTATTAGAGTTGTATACTTCCAACTGCCATCTCTTGACGTTCAAAACAACTAGAATCGAACGTTTGTATTCTTTCATAAAAACAAGTATACATACAAAGTCAACAGAGTTCCATAAGCGTGAGAAAGGGATAAGCTGACCAGTTGGATAGGTTGATATATAGGCTGGCGTTCTCTTGGAATTAACTGACCATCCTTTGTAACGCCCCGAGCTCTGGATACCCGGAACGTTAGTCAAAACCTTTAAAAACAACTTTTCAAATAATATGACTGCTTAACCCAACGGTAAAATGCGGAAATTCTCATTTCAATAAATAATTTAAAAAAAACTATTCCTTATAATAAAAACATTTCCCGAAACAGATGAAATAAAGTCTTAAAAAAAATTTCTTAAATTAATAAAGGTCTAGTCATTAATCAATATCCACCATCATACGCGCCTCCGGCTCCAGGATCTGAAAATTATCAAATTATGAAAGGGGTGAGTATTTCATAGAAATAATCAGTAGGTTCAGCGCATATAAAAGTCAACTTAGACAGCAACATCACATATAAACATGCAATTAAGTTCTCAAATGGATAAAATCCCAGTTCTCAAATCATGTCGTACATTCAAGATGCACGTTCTCATGCATTTAATATGCAAGTTCTCATGCTAGCAAATATTCTCATTCTTCATAAATAATCTCATGTATATCTCATACATCTCGTAATCGCAGTTTAATGCACATAATTACCATATAAGTTAACTAATAATGCGCACGTTTTTAATAAATAGCTTTTCTAAAAGAAGAACCTACCTCAAATGAGTTTTCTCAAGTTTGAGCAGAAGTCTTGAAATTGATTAACTACTCTCGCGCCTCGTCTACAAAATTTAATAGTTTAAGTTAGAAATTTGAAATTAAATAAAAATATGAATTTTAAATGTGAATTTATAAAAGTTTTTGGAGTAGGGTATAATTTTCTAAAATATTTGGTACTAGAGTGGAGTGTTTCAAAAGTGAAGGGTTATGATTGATGAAACTGGAACTTTGGGGACTGAAACGG
>CAVNYN010285479.1:0-32433 GCA_963692815.1 Nyctanthes arbor-tristis | reverse complement strand
TTTTCAAGCTATAATCCTTCCATATATGGTAAGAGACCATTTTAAAAGGGTAAATAAGTGTTTTGATGATCTTTTATTGGTTTTCTCCTTCCTCCCAATGCTCTTCCGATCTCGAATTTCGGGACTTGGGAGAGAAAGGGAATGGTTTGAGTGTTGAGGGGAAAGATTAGGGCTTGGGTTATATATATATTAGTCGGAATTGAGTTAGTTTTAATAAAATTTGAGTTCCGCCAATAACCTTATGACACGTGGCGCAATATGGTACGCACACTTGGAGGAAATTTATTTGCGAAGTCCTTCTCCTTTTCATTATCTTTCAATTAAGTCACGGTACTTTAGTTTATGTCACTTGAGGACGGAATTCTTTCTCTATCGTCAATTGAATAACAATATTTTAATCATTGTTCAAATAACGTTTATATTATCAATACATTCTCAATAACCAGATTCTAATTTCAATTCATTGTCCAAGCATTAATTGTATAGGCGATAATCTGGCCATCTAATACCATCACAATTCTTAATAGTCTTGAAATCCTTCAATTGAATGACAACTATCCTTAAAATTTTACGGCGTGTTACATTATAAATTCTCTATTTCATTATATTTCTTTAGATTTCCTTCACTACATCTTAGGAATTATAATGATATATCACATATTAAAATCTTAAATCCCCTCTGTACATCAACATAAACTCTTAGCCTTTAACAAACTCCCACATTTCCCATAGAATATTAAATCATTCATTAGTTGTATGTATTCTCAACTTCACCCAATTTGCCAATCACCATGATATTATTTCATAAAGTCATAACACCAACTTATTGGATCAAGACTTAGTTCAACTCTTTAAACAAGGATTGTTAAGTTTTTCCCCTGTTTGGGCAATGTCCGTTGAAAACCATCTTCTACTTAATAACGATATCATATGTTTATGAAATTTTACTATAAGGTAGAACACTTATATAAGTCCATCGTATATAAAATTGAGCTCAAGAAAACTAAGTTAGGAACACCAAATTATTTTTCCACTCCCATAATCTGTTCTCGGGTCTGCACCGTCACTCTTCACAAAACATGTCATAAAAACTCCTACCGGACTCCAAATGGTGTCATTCTAATTTTGGATAATAGATAACTCATATAAGATCATTTTTCAACCTGTTCATATACTATCATTTATGGCCTCTTAAAGCGGGAGGGGCAAAAGTTCATGCATAAAAATTTCAATTTTCGTGTCTAAGCATAATTTTTACACCATTTAATTCCATAGATCACTTTTACTAACTATAATCCACAAAATCCCCAAACTTCACATCTATGGTTTATGACAATCTCATAATAATATGTTATTGAACCTGCTAAGTTAAAACACATCCTTTTTATGGCATATACAACAATTATTAAGCCTTAATTCATAAAAATAAACCATAAAATCATTATCCATCACAAAATATATAAACCCTAAAAATTACCACTTCACTTACCTCCTTTGATTTGTGGAAGAAAATCCAACACTCATATGCTAAACCATGCTAAAAAGTGCAAATCCTCCAATTTCTTCCATTTTTTCCTTACCTCTTTCTTTTTCTTCCCAATTTTTCTTCTCGATTTCTTGGCTCCATCCGTTCCCAGCGTGTTTAGTGTGTGTTCTGTGTGTTGTGTGTGTGTTTTGACTCCAAAATATAAGATTTCTTGCTTAAATAGGGAAATTTACATTTAAGGCCCCTCAACTTTTGTAAGTAATTTAACTTGGTCCTTAACAAAGACTTCTTTACCCAAAAGTCCTTTAACCTTTAATTTCTCCTCTTAAACCCTTTGATTACTTATATTTTGATCCAAATAATTTAATTTTGATATTAACTCAACTATTTCACCTTTGACTTTTGGTCCATAAAATTTGGGATGTCACAAATTACCCAAATTCCATGTAGCAAAAACTCCATGAACCACTCCATCATCATCAAGTATCATAGCCCCAATAGCAAATCGACCTTCAATCTCCTTGACTGCAACATCAACATTGAGTTTAAACTTACCAATAGGGGGTGCCAACCACCGAGTCACTCGAACCATTCGATTACCAGGCACAAAGTTGAAGCCCTTCGCACAGTGACGGAGCTAGGACGCCGATCGAATGAGAGCACAATTTAACTATAAAAATTTTGTATATTAATAATGATAATCTTCACTTCCAACAGACAACCATTTCTCACATTTGTAATACAAAACATACAAAAACATAATATTAAAAAAAAAAAAGAAGAAGCAATTCCCCCATCTCCTTCCACCACTGCCTTCGCAAACCTATGAACAAAATCTTGAATGGCAGCAGTAAGCAATTTTGGTTCACATCGACTGGAGCCATGTACTTCTTTATTAATTCTTTCATGCCACACAAATTGGGCTGTACAGATGACACTGTCAAGTGAGCAAACAACTCCCGAAGTAATTCCGTATATAATGTCTTTCAAACAATCTCCATGTAGATGCATTTTAATAGAGACCCATTTCCTTCCAAGTGCTGTGGGCAAAGGGGCATTGAAAAAGAGTGTGTTTCACTGATTTGAGTTCACCACATAAATTACATGAAGTTGGCACACTAATTACCATATTGACTTTACTTGCTGTTTTACCTACTTTTGAAATAATGATAATAATAAATGGTCTGTAAAGAAAATTTGAAAGAAATAGGAGTGAAGGGATTGTGGCAGAATGTAAGAAATCAGAAAGAAGGAACAATTTTTGGCAGAATTATGGAGAAGAAATGGGGACGACAGAATTGTAAGCAAGGTTGTTAAAATTGTATTTTTGGATCGAATCAGTGAGGACTTTCAAAAATCAGATGCTTCCGATCTGAATCGTGAATCGTAAGATTTTACAAAAATCAATTTAAAATGCAAACGAAAAAGATAAGAAATTTATCACAAAAGAGCTAAACAATAAGCTGTTCAAATATTTAATAAAAAATAAATATACAATAAAATCATCAATTATTAAAACTTTACCACACAATAAAAAGTCTAACTCTCTAATTTCTACCAAAAAAGAAAAAAAGTCTAGAACTCTCTGCCTGTCTAAGTAAGAAAAATTGGATTTCAAGAAAAGAAAAGAAAAGGTAATTAAAATTGGATGGACTTGGAGATGTAAAGCCCAAATTTGAAATACCAAAAGTCGGCCCAGTATGCAAACTTCATGTCTTCTCTTCTACCCGATTTTTAGACTTTCAGTCATACAAAGCATTTGTATTAGGGTTCCTCTTGGCAAGCAGCGCCGCTTCTGTAATTCATTATCCTTTCCAAATGGGTTTTCCATAGAAGAGAGTGCTTCTTCTTTGTCATGTTCAACAACCAAGCGACTTTCTTCTTCTTATTGATTGTTACAACCACCGCCTATTCCTTCGCCATTTCGTCAGTTTCAACTACTTCTCACACGGGAAAGTCTAATAAGTTAATCAACAAGCAACCCAAAATCAAGGTTTTCAGTGAAATTGCAAGAACCGCCTATAATCGCGATTTTATCCGATTTCATACGATTCCACTACGATTCATGTGCGATTTTATGAATATGCGATTTTGCATCCGATTTGGATTGGTTTGGTCAATTTGGATAGTAAAATTGCACGATTTTACGATCCAAATCACGATTTTAACAACATTGATTGTAAGTAAGAGAGAAGATGCACATGCAAAACAGTTTATATCATTCTATAGTCAGAATGATCTAAAGCCAAATGTCTGGCGACATACATGCATTTAGCATTAGATTATTTTCAATAATGTTCAGTTCCCATTTTGATTACATCTGTTTATATTGACCCACTAAACAAACAACTACAAGAGGAGAATGTTAATCCACGACACAAATAATAGCTACAACACAATAACACTATCAACTGCTTGGGTTCTTGCTAGGGATAGTAATTTAAATCGACCTGACCGAAAACTCATGGGGGACTGGATCCGAACAGGACATATTTTTTTTCTAAATCAGGTTGCGGGCGATTCGGGTTAGGGTTGACCTGAACTGCTCCACCCCGTTAAATTTAAAAAATTTAAAAATAAAACAAAGAATATGAAAAAATAGGAAAAAACAATAAAAAATATTAAGAAAATCTAAATAGGTTAACAAACGGGTCAAAACCTCGACCTGATCTGGCCCGATCAGAATGCCTTGAATCTTTGGGGGGGGCTGGACAAGAAAAATGTTTTGCAGGTCGGGTCTCTGCGTCATATACTGTTAGTAGAGCACATCTTAAGAGCATTTCTATTAATGTGGAAAAAGTTGTGCTATTTGGAAAAAAAATGCATGCAAAAAGACGATTATTAATAAATAAATGTAAATTTACTCAACTATTAATCATTTTGTTTAAGTAAATTTATATTTATTAATTCAAGCATATTGCATATTATATGATAAATGTGTAATGTATGTGCCTATTTAATCGTCGTGTTCAAAAAGTTATGTTACACGACGCTCTTCCGATCTAGAGTTTGGAAAGAAAGATAAAGCATTTGAATCCTGTCAAATTGGTGTTTATGTTTTCAAAAATAAAAATGAACTGAGAGTATGTTAGAGATGATTGAGGAGTATTTGTGAGTCTAATAAAATATGTTCCTAAAAAGTGATTTAAGCAGTTTTGTTTTAAAACAAAGAGTCAAACAAATCTAAGCATTGTTTATTTCTTTTCCCTTTTTTTGGGAAAATAAGGGGGTGTTTGATTCTCTTTATAATTTTTCTTTATAATCTCACATATCATTGATTTGACCACTGATTTGACTACTTTTCATCTATAACCACAAATTTCAAATTTATATTAAATCTACACAATTCATTTCACCTCTTTATAATTTCTCTTTATAATTCAATTCGGATAAATAGCTTCAAACAACCCCTAAAATATTATTATCTTGTAGTTCAAATTTTGTTGTAGTGAGTGGATACTCAAGTTTTTTTGAGAAGGGGACCTAAATTCGAATCACAATCATCCCTCCACCCCCATATCTCCAGGGCTTGCTTTAAGAATTTGAGTGCTTTGTACGAGAATTTAATTTAGTTAAGAACTATTTTAGGAAAAAATAAGTCATGCTTACAATAATAATACTTCACGTTTTTCCCTTCCAAAAATAAAAAATAAAAAATTCCACGTTTTTATGGTGTTTCTTTCATTTTTTTTGACTTTATGGTATGATTGATTTTTTGCTTTATGACTTAGATCATTAATGACATATTTAAACTTTAAGGTAGTCCTTGTTTATTTTTTTCTCTAAATAATTAAGATATTTTAACTTTTTACTCAATGACATTCAAAAAACTTTTTTAAAAAATGATGAAAGAAATGTATAATTTTTTTTATTTAACAAATATTCTAAAGAATTTCAAGAGTTTTAAACTTGCACCTATATATCAAAATAAGATTTTGATACTCTTATAATTTGAAGATGCAATCGCACCGCTTATACACATCCTTGGGACTATATAATTAAAAAAAAAGAAAAAAAAAAGAAAAACATTTGTTTTTTGATTTTACTTTTTTAAAAAAAAGAAAAGAAGCTTTTGAAAGAAAATACGGGATCAAGGGTTATTCCACGTGGTTAAGGACATAACTCCTTACTGTGATTACCCGGTTCGAATCCCCACAATCCCCCTCCGCATCCCATGTGCACCAAAAAAAAAAAAGAAAAGAAAATACACAAAAATAACGTTAATTTCTCAGGACGTACTGCGCCGGCCAGAATCAGTCGAGCGCAAACCCAAAATTACGTGAGTCAATATTGAACAGACGCATCGGTGGCGATTCGTCTCTATTCAATAAAACCCTCGTAATTTTCCCTCCCAAAACCCAAAACCCTGAAACTCGACCACAAACACACGCATACTCGTTTCGATCTCAAGTGGGTTTCCAGCATACACTACTGAAGGTCTCAATTAAGGGGCAGTAGCGGTGGCTGCAATGGGGAGTACAAGTGGGTGGCGCATGGTGGGAATGGAGGTCCCGATACTCGGCACAGATTCAGTCAAGTGGCATGAAATCTCTGTCCCTTCTTCTTCAAATTCAACTGACGCCGCTTCTTCTCCCAACGCTCAAGAAAACCCAATTGCTAAGGATTTCGCCTCATTCTGTACCGTGGGAAACCCCCCTACCTATTTTATCTGGTGAACCCCGCTTCGCGTACTTGGAATTGTTTTATTTGTTAAATTACGCGTACACTTGCTCTGGCTATCGTTTCTTTTCTCAACTTGGACAATATTTTAATTTCTGGGTTTCGATTTTATTATTGCAACTTTCTCTAGTTACATAATGTTTCTTAAGTCATTGTTTCTCAATAAACTTAATAGAATCTCATCAATTAGAAGGAAAAAGGGCGCTTTTGTCTATTGTGATTCGCTTGGAGCGAAATGAAGTCCCAACCCTCCTTTCCCAAACTAATTGGAGTGGTTTGGAGTGATTGTTTCTTTTATCTTTCTGTTATTTTCCGATACCTACCGTCTTATTATGTTCTCCTACATCACACATCGTTGACGTCCAATGCTTTCCTTGCCACAGGAAAACATGCAAAATTCAGTCAAATATGCTTGAGATTTTAGAGCTCTCTAGTTATAAAGAAATACCAAGGATCGGAGTTCGAATCATATTTCCTGATGCTCTTTTTCCCTTTGCGTTTATATGCAAAGATGAGGTTTGCTAGTTTTGAGTAATTCATATTTGTTACTTGTTCTTCTGTTCTTCTTTGATGATATGAACAAGCATTGCTGTAATCCTTTCATATGCAGGCCAATTTTGCTTCTGGAAATCAATATTTGCTTTATGCTTTGACGATCTCAGGGGTCGCTTATCTCATCAGATTAAGGAATATTTGCGACTATACATTTTCTCGTTTCCCTTCTAACGATATTCTTGAGTGTAACACACAAGTTCAACCACATCATGGAGAAATAACAGCGGTTGCAGCAAGAGCAGGATGTCTTCTTGTTGGAAGGACTGATGGATCCATTGGTTATTTCCAACTTGGCATACTTGACCCTAGTGCTCCAGGTCTATAATAATGTGCATCTTTATTTCGTGTTGATGTGTTTCAGTCCAGTAATAAGCTAGTAGAACTTTCTTGCTCAGTTGATTAACTTCCGATGCTAGAGATGTAAATGGAAGACTTTTTATGGTAGGGAGTAAGGGAGTCTGAAAAGGTTATGTAATGGCATTATATTTGTGGCTAGAGCAAAGAATGAAGGAGGTATCTAACAATGAAAAATTTCTTTTGCTAGATTAATGGCATTTAGAGAGCTTTTTTTTGGAACAAGTTTTTCCCCTTTTTTTTAGTGGCCATGTGGTGAGATACATGCAGGCTAGACCCCTGAATTGCTGCCAAAGTTTCATCCAGAAATGCTTGGAATTTTGATCATGGAATGTCCTTTCATTAGTTATGCCAACTGGAAGATGGTTCGAAGATACTATTTTTTATTTTGGGAGGATTGTAGGAGTTGATGTTTTGAAAAATGTAAATGGGAACCACGTTTTTTCCCCCTCTCTGTTTGGCGAGGCGTAAGCCTCAAGGCAGATTCAAGGGGTAAGCCTTGCCATAACTCAAAAAAAGTCAAAAGTTACTAAAATGCAATATAAACACATAATTAATTATAAGCTATGTTTAGACTTCACAATATAATAATTAATAGTGTTAAAAGAAAGCCGATAAGGGGCAGAAAAAAAAGCAGAAACTATTATTTACTATTTAGCTTGAGTAGTAGGCTAATCTTGAAGCATGTCTTTGATGCATATAGATTTTTCATTTTCCCCCTTATATTTTAGCGATCAATGAGCTACTTCTAGCATAAATAATTAAAATTCTTGTGGTTTTTCAGCTTATAGTTAAACTAATAAAGTAAAAAGTTTGGAGAATTAAGGAGCAAACCCCTCAAAATGTTGAGGCGTTGTCCGAGGCATATGCCTCACTTAACTAAGGCATAATCTCGGAAGAATTGCCTCAACATTAGTGCTTTGAGGTGTTATTCAACCGAGGCGGGTTCTGATTGGGCTTTTCAAAACCATACACATGGAGGGATGTGATGTCTCTTTCTTTTGTTGTATTTGTCCCACGATTGTATAATCTTTTCGGTTGGAGAATGCCTTACTTAACTGCATTTTGTATACTCTCAGATATAATTCTGTGCCTGGGAATTTAAAATTCTGTCCTAATCTGAGCTTTGTCTTTCTTATTTGAAATTACTCAAGCCCTTTCAACGAAATAAGAAATAGTTTCAAGAATCTGGTATCTTTCCTCTAAATTGATCTTTGTTATTCAAGCTTGCCTTGGATATTAGTGCTTCTCAGGGGGGTTAGGTGTGTTTTGTACAACTGGTTCTCATTGGATGATTGACACTTGTGACTAAATGTAAAAGTACTGATATTTTTTCTTTCTTTTTCTTGGCGTATGATATCTAGGAAGGATGTGGAAATCATTGCCCAGTTATTGCCTCCAGTCAGATTTCTTACTTCTGCTTTCTTCTTGTTTTTTATTTTTTCTTTAATATAATATATTAACAAATGGTTATTTTAGGGTCAGTAAGGTTAGGAGATGCAAGAAAGATGGACAATCGAAGTCTGTGGTTGTGTCCCAGTTTTGGGAATCATAACACGAATGGAATTGAAGACTTTTTCTTTTAATTTTTATTTTCTTTTATTTTTGGTAGTTATAGAACAAAAAGCATTTATGATTCTAGATATGATTGAAGCAATCTAATGCTTCTGTGCCAATGGAATTTAAAAACTTTTCCATTCTTTGATTCTTGTTGCTTAAAAAAGCTAATCGTATTGTTACTTGGTTTTACTATATTGACAGAGGTTTTTGTATTCTCCTGTCATTATTTTTTTTCAATAAATTAAAAATACTTCTATTGATGTTAGAGTATAAATTAGTGGCCATGGTTGTTCGAATGGATTGCTAATAAAGTTGTCTTAATGGGTCTCTTTCTGTCTGCATCATTTTTAAGTTATGTTTATATTGCTCTTGAGTATTGTTCTAACCATTGATCTATCTAATTTATAGTTTTTGGGTCTGAACTACGGGATGATGCTGGTTTGGGTCGGTTGTGGGGCATAGTGTCAAGGTATTTGCCATCACTTTTATGATGATTAAAATTTCGTTTTGCAAGCCCTCCATTTCCTTTTTGATTTTTCTTTTTGTTACTCTTACGTGTAAGTTGCTTTCTTATACTTTACTGCAAGATGATCAACTAGCTCAAAGAGCTTTTCACTTGATAAAGAATTGAGATAATAAAAATATGCCTTGACGCGAGCTACAGCTATATTTAGATATACACGCTGATGAAAAGACAAGTGATTCTATTTTCTTGCTTCTGGTGCTTTTTGAAATATAAGAAGCTATGTGAGTTAATGCTATTTTACAAATAGACACTGATGAAAGTCAGATAAAAATTGGTTCTAGTTTCTTGTTTCTTATGCTTCCTCAAGATTTATAAAATTTCATTTTTCTGATCTCTTTTTTTAACAAACCCAAGTATTGTTAAGATCGGACTTTCAAATTCTTGCTCAGGTGTTTCAATGATATTCGTTGAGGTAATTACCCACTGTAGGTAGGCGCGCTTAAGTTTCCAACAAGGTGAAATATTTAATCTTGCATCTAAAATTGTTGTTATAGAACGAGGTTTGTGGGTTCTGCTAACTCAAGTACACTTTATATCCACGTGATGTTCCATGTCAATTGCATAACCCTTGATCTCGGTATGTTACTGTTAAATTATATTTGCCTCGATAGGATGCTCTGGAACATAAAGCTACAGGTATTGGGGTTTCTATTGTTATAGGCTTAATATGGCTTTCTTTCAGATTTTCCTTTTGGTTATTTTAATTGATTAGATATAAGATTAGATATCAAAATTCAATGGATTGCTTGAAATTCAAGTAATGTTGGCCTTGTATTAAGTATGAATTCGATCTAGCTAATTTTGAATGGACAACAATGTTGCATTGCATTAAATTAAATATCAGTTTTATCAATGAAGCAAGTTCAATTAGTAGAGCTGTAGTCCACTGTTTAATTTGACGCCACACATTTTTTTTTAACACTCACATGTTACTATGTCTTTATTTTTTTTTATGAAACCTGGTTATTGTTGGTTAGCTCCACTTTATTGCTTCTTTAAGAGCTTGTTTTCAGCTCATTATGTGGCCAAATTTATAATGGGAATCTATAATGAGTTGAAATGAGTAGTGGAGATTTAATAGAAGTTTGAAATGTGTGGTGATTGTTGAACAGTTGTCAAATTAGCTGTCAAATCAGTAGTAGGTGAAATTATAATGAGAAGAAATAATGAGCTTCAAACAAGCTCTAAAATAAAAAAAATAGGGATTGTACAACATGATCCACAATTTTGTTTTCCTGATAGAAAAAGTTCCGTAAGATTATGGTTTATGACAATATATTTCGAGAAAATTACTAAGAGCAATCCAGAAATCAAAGGCTGTTGCTGCAGAGACTTTGTTTTCTTCTATCACCAACAATTTATTTTACAGCATTTTTTTAATGGTTTGTATTGACAAAAACTAGCAACAATTTTTTCTATCTTACTTGGTTGTTATTTTCTCCCTATCACATGTCAATTATCATAAAGGACTCGAACAGTAGCTGCTGTAAAGGATTTAGTAATATCAGAGGCGTTCAATAAAAGGCATCTTTTCGTGCTTCATTCTGATGGGATCTTTCGAGTTTGGGAACTTTCTAGCCGTCGTAAAATTTTTACTCAGGCAGTGGCAATTCCGACAACCTCAGGTGAGAGTACTATCTTAATCTGAATTGGTAATTTTGTGTGATTTAATTGATTTTTAAGACTTAATATGTCGTTGAAATTGCAATATACATAAAACAGCATTTGACTTAGAGCTTGTTTGATTCTCTTTATCTATTCTCTTTATAATTTCACCTACCACTGATTTGATAACTACTCATTTATAACAACAAATTTCAAACTTCTATTAAATCTACACCACTCATTTCACCTCATTATAATTTGTCATTATAAACCAATCTCAATAATGAGAATCAAACAACCACTTAATATGTCATGTGCCAGGATATTGTTAGCTTATTGGATATTGCCTTGATATGATTTTCTACTTTAATATCAAATCAAAATACATTTACTTCCCATAAATTTGGGGTTGACTACCTGAATACTTTCTTATGATTGAGTTATGTTTATTGGTAGATCAAAGGGGACATCTAGGGCATACAACAGGGGAACTAAATTTGGCCTGCTTATTTTAAGCCTTTGAGTGCTGCTATGAGGAGGATTATCTGCCTTGTACTGATAATTTCTTATTTTTCGTGTAACTTATTAGAGTCAACTGTACTATGGAAGGCTTTAAGAAGAAAGAAAGTACGATTTACTTGCTGCTCCATTATTAGAGACACGTTAAGTGTAATTCTTAAAATTTGCAGCAGTACTTATTGAAGTTATTATGATGTCTAATTTTCTTGGTGTTTGCAGAATTGGATTACAGAATAGATTTCTGCAGTTAGATCTAGTTTTCATCAGCTTATGGTTTATGGAAACCTTGTTCTCTCGTTAACTGCATCATTTTGACGATATGCCTCGGCTTTGTGTCTTGAGTTTCATCCACATCTTACTTTTCAGGTACATTTGTGAGACTGTGGGTAGGAGAAGCTAATCATGATACTGGTATAATTCCTCTAGCAATGCTGCATGAACAGAACTTGGTAAGAGGCTCTTAAAATGCCAGTGGAGCTTTAAAATTACATTATTAATCACTTAAGCACGGTCTGCTGTCTGCATTCTCATTTTCTCATTCCTCTTCTCATTACTCCTAGTCTATGATTTTGTTTGTTCATTCTTCTATTCATTTAAAACCGTGTGAAGTGTAGTTGAAGTCATAGGAAAGAAGCTGTTTGTGACAAGCCAAATATGCAAAGAAGCTGACTTATTTCTTAAGAAGAAAGCCAGCCATACACGCTGGTTTGTGATAACTAAATGACATGTTTTAGCTCAATCTATGCAAAACTATGTCATATTTAAGAACTTTTATGTTTATTAAATAATCATCACTTCACCTTTTAATCGCGAATAAATCACCTGCTCATGGTTATTTCTTCTGTGTGAAGGGAAATGGAGATCCACTTGAGATCGGAAGATGGATCTCTATATGTTTATCTCATAATATTAAGCATGTGTATGCCTGTTATATTGGTTTATCATTATACGACCAATATGTTTACCATTTTAACCTCTATTAGAACTATTTTTGTTTGTGTCAAACGGATTTACAAGAATAATGGTGACTGGATTTTTAATCTTTGCTTGATAATGGGCTCTTGAGATGTAGTCTATGTCTGCTTCGGTGGTTCGGGAATGCATATACAGTATTGATAACGGATTTCGACATCAACTTTGTCTTGGCTGATATATTGCTAACTAGGTAGGGGAAAATGTGATGCTTCTCAGGTTGCTAACTCCACTATCCTTTTTTGCAAGTTATTCTGTAACTACATAAAGTTGATACAATTACAGTTGTGTAAATCTCAATTTTTTCCAGAGAGAAGAACCATTCAAATTCAGCAACAAATTAACAGCATTCTATTATAATCCTTGAAAAAATAAATTGGTAGGTACCCTTTTTGTATCATAAAGAATAATTGTGAACTTTCCCTCTAAAGAGAGTTGTGATAGGGCGGGGATTTCGTCGGTTGGATTGAGGAATGAGAAGGTTTTTGCTTGAAGTATCTGAAATATGAGGTTACGGGCTAAGCTCTGCTGGGAATTCTCAACTTTGTATTCTTTTGAACAATTTGTTAGTTTTTCCAGCCTTTTTTCTGGTCATATATTAAAGAATAAATAGTCCATTTGATTCAACTAATCATTTAATGGGACATTGATATGGTGCTAGAATTACTCATGTTAACAAGAACGACATAATGGCTAATCTGCTTTAGGGATAATAAAGCAAGCACTCTCAGCAGTGATATCTAACATGTCTATGCTTAGGGCCTCTCCCTTTAGGAATTCATCACTTCGGCAACTTTTTTAGTGTGGTAGAATTTTTTGACAAATTATACTCTATATAAATTAGATGAGAACTTATTGTTATTTTTCCATGGGTATGGAAAGTTAACTTTAACATCAAAATATGCTTGAGTTTTATCTCGGGCGTCACTGTTTGGAACTTAAATTTTGAAGGGTGAATATTTGTCCCAAATTGCGGGGGTAATTGTAACTCTTGAGCTCTCCAAATGATGAGCATGTGATAGAAGTCATGAAATGCACTACAAGTTCTATATTGGTGCCTTATGTTATTGTGATGAAAGTGAAGGTTAGGGATGGATTGATAGGGTAGAATACTTAATGGTTCTGTACTGGTTCCTCGTTGCCAGTTACGAGGCTCAAATGAGAATTGCAGAAGATTACAATTTTAATGATTTTGAAGGTGCTGAGGAATGTGAGGTTGAATAATGGCTGCTATCGTTCTGGTTTGAAGTCAGCTCTCTTCATAATATGACTTTTGAATTTTGGAATAAAAATTTGAATATAGTCGAAGTAGGTTGAATTTTCCAGCTTTGTTCTCTGAACTTCGTTTGGTACTCTTACAGGCAGTACTACTTTGGTCTCAGGATTCTGTTTTATAGCCTATTTGGTGGAGATTTTACTCCAAAATTGATTTTTACACTTTGACTGTGGCTTCACAAGTGGTTGAAAGATGGAGAAGTCTAATAATTTATTCCCAAAAAGCTGCTAACATTGACCAATGAAAATTTGAATTTCCAAAATGATCCCCGGAATGCACATGGGCCCCAGTCTAAATTAATTGACAACAGGGGTAAATTTGGGAGCCTAGAAAGTGGGAGTTGTTGAGTTTTCTGTGGCTTCATTTACTTCACTGACTTGCATTGGAAAAATAACCCAACAGTAAAAAAATGATTTTTTTGGGGCTTCAAAATCCAAATAAACAGGACCGTAGTCTAAATATTTCGTGCAGCCATGATAAACATGGTTGAAATGTTTCAGTTATTGTTGGATTCTGTACAGGGCATATTGCACTTTCCAGAAATGACATATTCCTCCTTGATTACTTTTATAGCAGAAAATTTTGATCAAGCAATATTTAGTGCAATGCATAGATGGTTGATTGGAATAGCTGAAGAACCTTCTCTGAGCTATACTTTTATGCTTTAAACGGTGTGAACATTTATATTTAATCATTATTATTTGTCAAATTGAAGGATGCAAGTGTCAATACTATCTTTTTGTATGTTCTTCGCTATAATCTGGTGGACGGGAGAGTATTGGTGCTTGAGCCGTTAAAGAACATCTCTTTGGGAGAGGTAAATAATTCGCAACCAACTTCTGTTTTTGTCTAAATATATATATCGCTTGCCATGTAATTGATCCTTATCTAAATATGGGGTTCGATGTCTACCTCTTGAATCCTGTCAGGGTGGACCAATTGATGTTATGCTTACTTCAAACAAAGTTTGGATACTTACAGGAGGAGGACTGATAACACAGGACTTGTTTAATGGCAATGAAAAGGGGTAAGTTACTTGGTTCCTGTGATCTACTGATTTCTATTCATTTGATTTTGGACTGAACTATTTTTTCCCCTGGTTAAATTCATTTTTCACTTCTCTTACTTGAAGATATCAAAGTGGATTTGTAGATGCTTAAGTTTTAGTTTTTTTTTTTTTTTTGCCCTCTGGTGGTCTTTTTTTCTCGTTCTTTTTTCTTTTTTCCGCCCTTAATGGTATTGATCATTGTCTGTAGACCATCGAAGATCAATTGCCTTTATCTTATTTTTATTTTTGCTTATGGGTTTGTACATTGTGAATTTGTGACAAAATATGATCCAAGAATTTGAGTTTTTTTTTCCTCATTTACTCTGTTTGCCTTTATGAAGAGTTGGAATCTGTCGTTCTCTGCTTCAGTTCAGCTAACATGGCGCTTCTTTGTGTTAGGGGATTAGCAGATTATTATGCTTTGCAGGAGCTTTCTGTGCCTGACCTGCTATTTCAAAGTTCTGAGCATTCTTCAGATGACCTCCTTTGGCTTGCCTATGCAGTATTTTCATCTTCCAAGGTTTCAAATGATTTATTCTATTGAATTTTGTGTTTTTATTGCCTTTGCATGATGAACTACCATGTTTATGGCTTAGTGATCTGTAACTCTGACACATAACAGAAACATCTCTTTTGAAATAATCTTAGTTCATTAAGAGTTTGTTCTAGGGAGCTTTGTGAGAGTCGATTTTTACGGGAGAATGTGTGGTGGGAATGCAAAGAAAAATTATAGAGAAGTGTGAACTTTTTTTTTTTTTTGGGGGTTGATTTCACATATCGTCCCCAACCTTTGGGGTTATGATCGGTTGGGTCCCCAACTATTTTTTTTTCAACCCGCTGGGTCCCCAACCTTTCATTTAGTCGCACACAGTCCCTTTTAACGGTTTCTGTCAATTTCACTGTTAACTCATCGAATAAATTACCATTATGTCCCTTGTCATTTTGAATTAAGAAACAAAAAATTTTAAAAATATATAAATATTTTAATTTTTTTTAGAGAAAAACAGGGGGACTCCTCCCGTTTGGCTTCCGTGTGTTCGTTGTTGTGGGGAGGGGTGTTTTTTTGGTGGGGGGCGGGGGGACTTCCCTCCTTTTGGCTCCGAAAATGGCAGCCCTTCAAAAGTGTTGCCATCTCGGGTAGTAGAGGGACCCAGCCGATACTAACCTCAAAGGTTGGGGACGATATGTGAAATTAACCCCTTTTTTAATGAGGAATATGTGGTTGGTATCAAACTTAGGCTTTTTAGCCAACTTTTGATTTATCAAAACCTCCTTAGAACAAGCTCTAATTTTATTTTGAACTTCTTGGTGTTTTTCTTCTCCTTAACCTCTTAATGTGTTTCAGATGCAATAAAAATTAGGGTAAATTTCACATATGGGCCTCAACCTTTGCACATTGCATCAATTCGGTCCCCATTTTTTTTTCAACGTCATTTGTCCCTAACCTTTCACAGATAATCAAACAAAGTCCTAATTCTATAAAAATGAGCTTTATACCCCTTACCATATGAATAAAAACAAAAATAATTTTAGAAAAAACTAAAGAAATAGTAAAAAAAAAGAAAATAAGAAAATAATTTCTTTTCCACCCAACCCACCTAGTTATCCATCTCACCCAACTCAGTTTTAAATTGCAAATTCCGCCAGTCACTTTTGGCTGCAAAAGAGGGGACACCCCATTTTGCAGTCTGCTCCCCTTATATTGGTGTCAGAAAGTGCAGAAAAGGGGGTTCCCTCCCGAAGAAAAATAAAAAAATTGATGATTTCCAGTCCAGTTGGGGATAGAGATGAGATGGCTGGCTAGGTAGGTAGGTGGGAGAAAAAGTGTTTTTCCTTTTTATTTCTACTATTTTCAATTTCTTTTTTTTTTTTTTAATTTAAAGAGTAAGGGCAAATTTCACAAGGGACCTTATGTGTCAATTTATTAAAGGCTGGGGACCCATTAAGTTGAAAAAAAAAGGATGGGGACCGAAGTGATAGAAAGTGCAACGGTTGGGGACCATATATGAAATTAACACTAAAAATTAATAATCCACCAGCATGTCTTAGCACATGCACACAAACACATAATTTATGAATGTTGGAATGTTTATATTCATATTAACCATTTTTTTTTTTTTTTGTTGATAGCATCTGATTCAGTACTAAGTGGATTTTGTATTACAATAAAGCAAACACCCATCTGATAGAAGCTTCTATTATGTTTTAGATTCCAACAGCATGTACTTGCATATGTAAACATGCACACACATAGACACGCATTTGATGAATACTATAAGATTTACATCTATGTTATCCACATTTATGTACTTTGATTGAGATTATCTGAGTAAGACTAAGTGGAATTTTTGTATTACAATAAAAGCAAAGACCCCTGTGATGGAAGCTTCTGTTTTCCCCCTTTTTGATTACAAGGCTGGAAGAACGGAGATATAGTTGCGTAAGTCACGGGTAAAGGTAGAAATATTAAATGCGGTTAAGGAAGAACAATTAGATAGGTTCCTTTTTTTGAGATATGGCATGATCCTCAATTTACAAAATTATGAAAATTTTCAATTTTCATCAGTGATTTTAGTTTTCTTAACACTTGTTTTCTTCCGCTGCAAAGAGAAAATATCTATTCCATTGCAATGCTTGTTGTGATCTTTTGAGCAATCATGGAGAAGTTTGTTCGTTCATTTAAGGTTAGGTTAGGAATTTAATGGAAATGTGAAACCTTCTTCTGTTGCACCTTTTGTAGTTGTTGATAAAGTATCAAATAAGGGTGTGTTGAGGAGCTAGATGGCTTTTCTTTGTATCATATGTTCTCTATGATTGGACATTTTGATAAGGAAAACTGAGTTGCCATTATTGCATGTTTGGTCATAATCCTTCCTTTCTTCTTTATGTTTATTTTTTGAATTTTATTGTAGAAATTCTCTGTAACAGCTCAGTGTATTCTCTGCATTCATGTAAGCATGCTAACAAAATACTGCTAATTTTGCAGGATGAAATTGCTCCATTTGTATCGTCTATTTTCTTACGTAGGCTGCTTTCTCCTGGGGTTTATCATGCTACTGTGCTTAGGAAAACCTTCCAGGAATATAACAAACACTTGACTGACTCTGAGATTGATTCCCTTACTGCTGATGGACTAAAAAATGAAATTCTTTCACTTCTTGAGCATCAGGTATGTTGTTTGTTTGTGTTTGACTTTTCTGGAAAAGATATTAATTTTTTCAACAAGCAATTAGATTTTTTTCTCTTTTCTCTTTTATTTTTCTGTATCCTCGATCCCGATATATTGTCCTTGGTGTATTGAGATAATTTGATTTAAATGACTACCTTGAACTTTTGAGTCACAAATTTGCACTTTTTCAACATTCCTCTAAATCGTGTGAAATCACAATGGATAACTTTGACCTCCAGTTGACTTTGACTGGGAGCCCTTGTAATTGCGCGGTTGATATTCTTTCAATTGAATTCAAGTCTGATTTTCCATAGGCTATCAAAATTTGAACTCAGAAATTTTTGGAGTCAAAGATATATATGTGGGGTCGGGGGAGATTTTTTTCATATTCTTTAGTTGTTTTTTGATTGTTTACTGGTAGTAACTGTGCAGGATGATTCCTGCACACTGCTGATGCCACACAGCCACATCAACACTGTGCAGGATGTCTAGGCTTTTCTCTTTTCTCATTTTTTTTTTCTTTCTTTTCTTTTCTTCCCCCATTTTTTGGGTGGCTCAAAGTGTTCAACTGAGTTGTTAACTGTAGGTTCTATTGTAGGGTGGCTGTGGAAATCCATTTTCCATGCTCCAGTGTTGGAAAGCTTTTTGCGGCTGCTATGTCAATAATTGGTATAAACACAATGCAGCTTGTGGTCTACTGATGGATTCAGTCACAGGTGCTGTTGGTTTGATCAGAAAAAATTCAATTTCTCTCAGCCGTAGTTTAGAGGACGTAGAACATCTTGTCTATGGTATGTCAAAGTACCCATACACAAAATGATTAACATGAGCTTTTCGACCGCACTTCTATCTATTACATCTGTTGATAATGTTAAGACTTTCTTCCTTTTTTTTTTTTCCTTATTTTAAATTATAATGATATCAGGATCCTTTAATGAAAATAGCAATAATGCAAGCCCTGGTCTGCAAATTTCTGGCGATGAGCTTGACCGGGAGATACTATTGGAGTTGCTCCACTGCATTAGTTGTGTGAGCCAACAGTTGGGCAAAGCCTCTTCAGCTATATTTTACGAGTCACTACTTAGTACAGCCCGTATCTCATCTGAGGATATCATACCCCGCTTCATGAGGATTCTACAAACGGGATATAGCTCATCAATTGCAGCTCTGCAGGTATCAGAGCTGGGAGCTGATGTCGCATGCGAGAAAGAAGTGGCAAATCACAGAAGTTTAAGAAAATTTTCGACGGATATGTTCATATCTTTTCATTCTTTGTGCAATAGAGCTGAATCCTGGGGCAAAGTTTTGGATGTTATGGAGAGCTACTTAACGTTTCTAGTTCCCCGTAAAGTTGTACTCAAACTGGGCTCTGAAACAGTCTTCAATGTTAATGGTTCTGCAATTGTGCAGGCTACTTCCCAAGTTGCCAAAGTTATGTTTGAATCTGCATTGGATGTTCTTATGCTTCTTAGCTATATGGTTAACACCAGTGGTCAGGTTAGTCTCACAAGTAATAACCTAGGTATCTAAATAGCAGAAAAATGATATTTCACATTATCTTTTCTTACTCTGCTTCATATCTTACAGCAATTACTTTTCTTGTACTTTCTGCTCTTTGGTATTGGAATGCATGTGTATGGTTGATATGCAATGGAAGATCAAGCATTATACTGTTTTTCTATTTGCTGCTACTTAATGTCTCTTCAAATTTTGAATAAGTAAAATTTTAAACAATGGGTCAACTTTCTTGACAACCATTCATTGGCTTCAACCATTATAACATGGTGGGAATGTAAAGCACCTCTAGAGTTTAAAATCAATCATATCCGAAATCTTCTAAATCTGCAAATCTTTATGGAGTGTCCACATTTACTCTGATGCAGATAATACTTTCATATTTAACATGCGAATCATCATCTTTATCCTCCTCAAACAGCACCTCCAGTTATCTACTTATCTTTTTACAAAGGCTTCCTTATGTTCTGTAATTGAAAGAAAAACTGTTAGTCATACTATTTGCTGGTTTTTTATGAAGACAAGTGTATACTCCGCCTGCTTAATCATGTGATATGTTGAGGGAAAACTGCTTTTACATTTCATTTTGTATTTTTTTTGTAACAGTGTTTTCTAGGGAGACGTGATTTTGTTCAGTTGATGAGCCGGTATAAACATACTAATTTAGAAAGGGCATTGAAATTAAATGCAATATGTGAAATTCCTTATTTATTCAATTGATCAAAAACAAAAATTGAAAGGCATGGTTGTGGCTTTCTTGAGAAATGCTCTCATTGGATGATAATGGACATGATCAGAATATTTTGTGTATGAAAATACATTGTGAAATGAAGCATTTAGGACTTTAATATTAAGGTAGAGTTCTTAGGTTTTCAACATGGTTTTGGGCTTGGAAATTCTTAATAATATCGTGGAGACTGATCACCCTCCAAGTATGGTACCGCAACTGTGTTGTATAAACTATACTAAGAGAAGTGTAGTGAAATACAGGAGATTAATACTGGTCCAAATTTTCTGCATCTCACTAGAGTACTTAACTATGAACTATTTAATGTCTACAAAAGCAATCACTATGACTCAGAACAATAAATAAAGCCCAAGTAATTTTATTGTTTACATTTGGTCTCTTGTTTTCATATAATTGGATGTTACAAGTGTAAATCTAGCGGTGTTAAGGTTTCAGGAAGTTGAGCTGTTTACGTTATAATTTTAGAATTCAATGGTAGCAGCTTTAAAAATAGGCTCCATTCTTCGTCTATGTGTTAGGAAGCTAAATGTAATGTATTTATCATATGAGAAATTCTAACTTACTCTTTACTTTTACAGATTAATCTGTCACATGATGATGTTTCAAGAGTAAAACTTGAGCTAATTCCTATGATTCAAGAAAGTTTTACGGAATGGCATGTAATCCATTTCTTTGGAACCACGTCTTCTGAATCTCCTGCAATTGAAGATTTTAGTTCTCAACTTTCATCTTTACAAATCGGTAGGATTATCCTGCCTTTCACTTGTTTGTTTCTCTATTTATCTTAATTTTATGAGTGACTTTATCAAATTATATTGGTTAACAATAAATATGATAGGCTTGTTAGAAGTTTTTTGTGGTAAGTTTATTTATCTAATTAGTGTTCAACTTTATTGTTTATGATTGTCTATTCTGATATAGAAATCATAGTAAATCAGCATTGCCATATGACATTAGGGATATATTCAACTTAACTTTGTTGCATTGCTTCCAAGATTACTGATCTATGTATGACCGTGAAGTGTATTCTTTGACGCTTTTTATTTGTGGCCAGATGGAAATGGTGATAAAAGATCATGGAACGAGAGGCTTGGGAAGTGTGATTTTCCTTTAGCTTTCATCCTATTCTTAAGCATGCAAAGTTCATCTGGTGATCTGGCCCACCTTTCTTTCAAAAGGTTTTCCAGTCCTGATAGCTTAATTAGTTTGAGACAGGAGTTCACTAGCTGGATAATATGGGGAAGAGCTGGAGAAGAATCTTCTGTATCTTTCAGTCATTCAATTGATCTTGCACTGGTCTTGCTTAGAAATGGCCAATACAATGCTGCTGAGGTTTGTTTGTTTTGATTAGCTGTACTGCTGTACTATTCAATTTCTTAATATTACAAAACTGGGAATGATTCTCATACATTCTTGTTTCATCCAGTATTTGCTTGCTTTGGTGGATTCATATTCACACAAGGAGAAAACATTTGGAAGCCTTCAGGATGTGGGTGTTCAATTACCCAAACTCCTCCATCTGCTTGGATGTTGTCTTGTTGCTCAAACACAAAATGGATTGCATGGTGGACTTAAAGACAGGAAACTTAGTGAGGCTGTTCGCTGTTTTTTCAGGTATTACATGGATTGCAAAAAACAAGTCTGAGTTAAAGCTGGGTCTGTATGTTTCCTTTCCTTCCGCATACATGATCTTTTGATAAACATAATGATGGTGTTTGGGACTTCTGATCTGGATCTTGCTTCAGTGTCTATAATGTCCATCTCTTGGGCTATTTGCTTTTGAGCATGAGTTGATCCAAGTTATCTCATAACCTAGCTGATTATAATTAGCAATTATTGGACTTCTATGGATCCAAAATTATTTATTTATTGTAGTGTTTGTTTCAATTTCAATCAAGCAGTTGTCTTATTGATTTTTGTGCAACCCTTTCTTTGAAGTTCTAATCTAGGCAAACAAGGTCCCAGTCATCTGCTAATATCCTTCTTTTTCCTACTCTGGTTTACAGAGCTGCATCTATGGAAGGAGCTTTCCAGGCTTTGCAAAGTCTGTCGCATGATGCAGGATGGCTCAGTGTTGGTTTCAGTATGTTAAACTGTAAATTATCTTCTAGTTGTTTCTTGTGAAATTACATGGAACTACTTTCTCTAAATGTGGATGTCCTTCCAGCTGGTTCTTTCTCAGCTCCAGCCTGGAAGCTTCAATACTATCAGTGGGTGATGCAGATATTTGAACAATATAGCATGAGTGAATGTGCTTGTCATTTTGCTCTGGCTGCACTTGAACAAGTTGACGAAGCTCTAGGTCCTATAGATAGCAGCTCCAGGGAAGCCATCCTTCAGGAATCCGTGACGGCTGTAAAAGGCCGACTTTGGGCAAATGTCTTCAAATTCACTTTGGATCTTAATGATTTCCATGATGCATATTGCGCAATTATTTCAAATCCTGATGAAGAGAGCAAGAGTATCTGTCTAAGGCGTTTCATTATTGTTCTGTATGAGCGTGGGGCAGTAAAGGTTTTTTGGATATTCTTTTCATTCTTTTTTCTATTTTCTTCCCTGCGTCCCCCTTCCCAAGATTCTTTTTGTAGTGTATGAGATTTCGTCTATTAACTGTAGTAGAGAAGATATATGTGGAGGCAAAGAATATAATAATAGTTCTTTCAAAGCATCTGATTTTATAATTTGTTTCAATATAGTGTTTGTGCATTGTTGCTATTGGCAGTAGTGTTCTGTTTTCTCTCCTTTTACTATTATATTATCTTTTTAAAGACACTGCTTAAGAGTCGATACCGTGCTCATGATCTCAAAACCTTTCTTAAATGGGCATGAGCAGATTGTTTTACCATTCATTTTAGTCCAACATTAAACTTTGTTGACTACTGTTACTTTGAAGTAGTTAAGCTTTCTGTTGGCTTCTTTTTCATCTATTCCTCTAATTTTCAGTGAAGTCCTATTTTCCATATGGAAAACTGTTAACTGAATTACCTTGCATAATGCAATCTAGTATTATGGCTTGACATTTGGGTGTCTTTGTGTTTTCTTGATTCTACTAGATGGTTTGCGATGGCCAGTTGCCTTTGATTGGTTTAGTGGATAAGGTGGAGCGGGAGCTTGTGTGGAAGGTATTCGATTATTTTAGAAAGGCCTGAGGCCTGGAAATCTTCTTTCTTCGCAGACTAATAATGTTGACATACTTCTTCTGCAGGCAGAGCGTTCAGATATTTTAGCCAAGCCAAGCCCATTTAAGATTCTTTATGCATTCGAGATGCATAGACATAACTGGCGTAAAGCTGCAAGTTATATGTACCTTTACTCTGCAAGGATGAGAGTTGAAGCAGCATTAAAAGATTATCAGTCAAGATCTTTGGCCCTGCAAGAGAGGTTGAATGGGTTATCTGCTACTATTAATGCCCTGCAACTTGTGCATCCTGCATATGCTTGGATTGAAGCCCCTGTTGATGAAATTTCTCTATATAAGGAAAATTACCCGAATAAGAAGGCTAGGACAATCATGCAAGAAAAATGTAAATCATCCTTTGCTATGAACTTTTAGAAATTGTCAATATTGCTATGTTTCTTCTGATGTATAGTTCTTTCGTTCCTCGTTTAATGTTCACTCAGCAACTGTAATTTCCCCCATCTTTTTTTCCCCTTCTCCTGTTTCAGCTCTTGATGATGATGCTCAGCCTCAAAACATGCTTTGCTATCTGGATGTTAAGAGACTTGAAACTGAGTTTGTCATAACATCAGCAGAATATTTCCTCTAGATGGCGAACATCAAGTGGACGTTCACAGGTAATATCATATGCATGGTTACTCATTTGAGAAAAGAACTGAAAAAATTTGTAGGTTTCTTAGTTTCTTTTTTTAATGTTAATGTCGAATTTTTTGTAGGTTTCTTATTTTCTTTTTTTAATGTTAATGTCAAATTTTTTGCCTACATTTAATTGATTGCTACTTTATTATCAACTTTTCTTCGTGTTTGTTGAGTTCCGAATTTGAATAACTATGTTAATTTTGCCCTGTAGTGACTTGTATGAACGGATTATTCTTCTTTTTTCAAGCCAAATTAGGATATATATGAAAAAGATGATGACTTGAAAATTAGATATATTGAGCAAGAATTATATAGACTGAGACTTCTTAATGCCAGCTCTTTCAATCATTCTTGTTGCTGTCTTTTCATTCTCTCTTTCAGGAAATGGACCATCATCTGACCTAGTAGACTTGCTGGTAGAATCAAATTTATATGATATGGCCTTTACTGTGATCCTTGTGTTTTGGAAAGGTTCTAGATTAAAAAGGTATTAATCTAACTGCATATGGCATCTTTTGTTTCCATAAGCTGCTGTAGTTTGCATGTCTTTTGATGTGTTTTTGTACATAACATTGTCTTTCAGGGAACTTGAGAGAGTCTTCACTGCAATCTCATTGAAATGCTGTCCTAGCAGACCGTTTCGACTGTCATTTGGGTAAATATATCGAAGAGTTATTTAGTTGCGGTGTTCTTGAACTTTATTTAATCACTCTTTTTTCGCATCCTGTGCTGGTCCTATTAAAGGAGTAATTATTTCCTTTTCAGGAATGATCGTAAAACAAATGGCCTTCTGTTGACTTCATCACAAGATGAGGTGGTTGGTCATGGTTCAATTGATGTGGGTGCAACAGCCCAACAATCCATGGGTTATGGCCAATGGGAAACACTTGAAGTCTATCTTGTTCGTATCTGCCTTTTTTCTTTTTTTTTTTTTTGGTTGGTTTCGCTGCAATAATGTTTTTATGATAAGAGCATGTTATGGTCTGCTTAGTATCTCTCCTACTAGAGATGACTGTCATGAAGTGGCACGCCCTGTATTCTACACTATTTTGCTTCCGTTTTAGTTATTTTCCGTTATATTGTTCCTGTAGAATGATATGCTCTAAGTGCATTGATGATTTCTTATGTTCTATGTTCTGTGAGCTTCCTCGTATTACCATTGTGGATGTTGATGTACAATGCATATATTTTAATTTTGTTTAATGTAAACATTAAATATTCACGTGGCCTCATGCCTTGTTCACTACCAAAGTATCTTGTTCACTACCAAAGTATCAAGTCCGGGAAAGTTTCAAGAGACTTTAAAGGTCATCGCCAATAATATTCACATAAATCCAAGCATGTCATTTATTGAATATAAAATTAATATTCACAAGGCTTATATTCTTTCCTTGGGGCTTTAAGACTGCCTAAAAGAAGTAAATTACCTGTCTTGGGTGTTTTTAACACATTTATAGGCTTATGATGTATTCTACTTAGTGATTTGTGAATTGGATAATTATTTTTGATCCTTGAATAACCTTGAGATATTTTGCATCTTGATCTCGGAGCTTTAGTAAAGGGTTCGACGTCATTTTTCTCTTAAATTGTGGCTTTTGGTGTCGTGACTGAAAATTTTGAATCATATTTTTGGAATTTACAGTTTTCTCAAATGTTTGCCTCTTTCTGTTCTTTTGCTGGAGCTTCACTATAGCATATCCTCACAAAGTTTACACCATGGGTTACATTGAACTTCACAACCATTTTTTTTTTTTTGGATGGCTTCTATCTAGTATTTTTCAAATATCATATTATTTATCTGTTGGCTGGTTTGCATGTTTGCATAGGTTGGGGTGTGGTGTGTTCTGTAGAATTTTGAAAATGCCAAGTGCGACGTATATCTGAATATATTATTTGTAGAATATGGAGACTTGAAATTTTTGTGCATCTTCTAATGCAGGATAAGTATAAAGCATTTCATCCCAGATTACCAGTAGTTGTTGCTGAAACTCTTCTTTCCGCTGATCCTCAGATTGAATTACCTCTTTGGTTGGTTCGAATTTTCAAGGTAATTTTTGTAGAATACGTCCTTTGGTTGAGTTTTGATAATTTTTTATGCTACCATTGTTGGTTTTTCAAACTTCCTTGCATGAGATCATTTCTTAGAAACACATTCCATTATATTGCACTTCAAAATTCTCAAATAAGCATATGAGGAATGAGTTGACAATAAGATCTAACCTGTAAACTACTGGTGGTAAAATATCAAACCAATTGTTAAAAAGGAAAAAGAACCGGTGGAGAAGTAGTAGTTAGCATATGTACCTGCTGTATAGATTTCTTCCTGAAAAATTCAATCCTTCCCTGCCTAAACCTCAGAGTTATACCTGTGCATGTAAAGACTTAGTGCTCAAAACATGACTATGGTGGTAATCCAACTTGATTCCTAGTCTTCTGTCAGCTCTCATTGGCCACTACAGGCTAAAGATTCGGTTGCCAGTCTTATCTACTATGCCAAGACACATCAAATCAGCAGTAGTTGAATGAGCAGACTATAGGATGTATGCATACATTCGTTATAGTTTTTGGGTGCCACTAAGTACTTTTTTTAGTGATGAAGAGCTCTAGTATTTCACCTGGCTGTATTAAATAGTGTCGTCGTGTTCTCTGGTATTCTGCCTGATGTGGTCGACAATATAACTACTCTTGCACCTCCTGATCATCTATTAGGTTTTGCTTTGGTACTCTTGACAAGGTATATATTCGTAGAATATGAACGGTAGGGGCGCTCGCTCACACACAGATTTCCACCACTTTCAAATTATGCCAACTTTTTCAATTTATTTGCTAACTCATCTGAAGATTCCTTTTTCTCTTCAAAAAGTATCTCCAAATTTTCACACTTCTGCCTGAAACATCAATCATCTATGCATATTCGTGAAAGTAGACAATGTTGATGAGGTTTTCTAGTCCATTTAGGCTCCCTAGGTTCCCTTGTCAATGTAGACATTAGAGAATAAATTATAATTGTCAGGGATCTCATCAAATTTGCCCCTAGACTCAGCCCTTGTTAGCAAAGCACTTCTATTTTAAAATAAAATAAAATTTGGTTAAACAAATCACATCACTAGGGACCAGACTGTACCACACAAATCTCTACCACTCTTTCAGAAAATCTACTTCTATTTTAATATAGAAATAGATTGCCAACAGGAATCTTTCAGTAAAAGGCGAGTTCAGGCATTTTCCTGGTCTGAATGGCCAATGTAATAAAATATTAGGTGGACAATATTTCACTTCGGCGAAAAGATAATACTAGTTAAGGGAGTTTATCCTTCAATTATGGTGCGTCTAAACAAGTTCCAGGTCTATCTTCTGGACACCCTCAATTTTCAATGAGTTAAATATTTTTGTGAAGTGCACATCAAGTTACGTCGTTTCTAAGCATTGGTTCTTAATTTTTTATGAGAGTTCGTCTTTAATAGCATATATCATATTGCTTAGCATGTCTTTTTCTATTGCAGCCACTTGGTAACATTATACTAATTTTTCATGGTCATTGACAGAGTGTCAGAAAGGAAAGAAATTTAGGAATGAGTGGAAATGAGGCAGATCCGGCATCCTTGTTTCGTCTATATGTTGACTATGGACGATATACTGAAGCTACTAATTTGCTAGATTGAGTACATTGAATCATTGGCATCTGTAAGTTACATCTTTCTCTTCTCACCAGCTCGGCGTTCTGTCATTGGCAGTAGTATTGGAAACTACAGGTGCTTGTGTTCTAATTTTGTTGTCTGGAAATTGAAATCATTACCATTATTTGCAGCGACCAGCAGATGTTATTCGCCGTAAACAGCAATTTGCAGTTTGGTTTCCTTATACTACAATCGAACGCCTGTGGTGCCTTCTTGAGGAATCAATCAGATTGGGTCACAGGATTGAGCAGTCTGAAAAGCTGAAGAATTTGTTGGATCACGCGCTGTTGAACCATCTCAATCTGGTAATAGCTTCCATCTGCTTCTTTTTTCTTCTAATCCAACCATTTGTCGAACTTGTCACTAACCATCATTGTTTTTCTCTCTGGTTCTGATAAAATTTCAGGTGAAAGTAGATTCAGATGATGTTTGTTCGCAAGAAATTCATCAAAGGCAGGCAACGGATATGCAGGAATGAACGGACTTAAGCTGTTACGATAATGCGGGATCTTGTGTGTAACTTACAGGCGCTTGTTCTCCAATATAGTATCTTGAAGCTCTGGGAGGTTCTAGCTTCCATTTCTGCACCGTCTAGCCTAAAAAGCATAATTGATCTTCTCCCGAGCCGCTGCTTTGCAGGAGTTCATTCAACAGTGAATTTGACATGAAGCTTGTGGAATGCGGGGGCTTCATATAGGAGGTTTTCTTGCATGGCATGAACTTGGCTGGGTTATATGTTCACTGGAGGCAAAGTGGAGCTCATCTCAGCCGTCGGTTTAACATTATTGTACAAATTTTAATATATATAGTTTCTCTTGTATATGTATCACATTCTCTTTTCCATTCTTATCCTTGATATAGGCAAAAATGGATTGTTCGACTTTCGAGTTTTGATATAGGCAAATTGAGGTGTCACTGAATCAATATATTCATACGTTGGGTGTGACTCTATTCAAACTTGTGGCGTAAATGAGCTGAAATTAGGTATAACGGCGTTTGTCGTGGAATGGAAAAATATTTCATCAAGAAGACGGTTGCATCACCTGACTTTTTAGGTCCTATATTATTATTTATTATTATTATTATATTATTATTATTATAATAAATAATAATAATAATAAAAAAGAAAATGGAAGAAGAAATGTGTACAATATGGGACAAAAGATGTGTTTGAAAGTGTGTTAACGTTAACACGAAAGATATGTTTGAAAGCTATTTTTTGGTAAACCAAACGTGGTCAAAAGGTTCTAGAGTGAGGCCAGAGTCAATATTTCAGAGGTTAAGAAAGAAGAAGAAGAATAATAATAATAATAATAATAATAATAATAATAATAATAATAATAATAATAATATATTGTTCGAATCAAATGAGTGAGGTAATAAGCGAGGCTGCTTGGTGTTGTATCCCAATCCTTTGGATTACTAGACGATTAGTAAAAAGCAATATAAAAATGGTTATTTTGCCTTTATTTTGCTTTGGTAATAAGAAATAGAATATTCTTGTGAAGTTGTGATTATTGGAGCCACCAAACCTTTTAAAGCAATGAGATGGGATTTTCTAACTATCTATCGTTTTTATTTATTTGTTATATTCCCTCATATTTCTAGATGAAAGAGAAGAGGCAAAAAAGGGTTTTTCTTTTCTTTTCTTTTTCCCCCCAAATTGTAGGAACGTAATTCAAAGATTAGTTAATGGTGATTTGAGAAATGAATTATGGAATTTATTTTTAATCATCAATCAACAATCATAAAAATCCAAATATATGAAAGAGATCCCATATTGAATACGTTAACTATTTATTTTTCTTTCACTTGTATTGTTTTAGTTCAACGTCTTCAAAATACAATGACCTATAAATTGAATTTTAATTTGAGACGTTGAAACTAGTTGCATAATTTGTTATTACTAATATTTTAATTTAAATCTTGGAATCGAATTGTTGAAGATGCAAAAGAAAACACATTGGTGCTCAATATCCAACATATATACAAACTAAAGATTATGTTATATAAGATGTTGAGTCTGATGGTTAAGATTATGAGATGTGTTACTACAATAAGACGTATTTCTTTAAATTTATTTTAACTTATTATTATCTTATTTAATTTAATTTGTCTATTCGTCCATCGTATAGGTGAAAGAGTGTAAAATATGGAAAAACTCAAATGCACACAAGGACTCGTGATTAAGGAATTTGTATTTGTTGGGTAAATTGAAAAACACTAAAAAACTGTTGAGAGAAAAAAAAAAAAAAAAAAAAAAAAAAAGAGAGAGAAACCAAGAGTCAAGCCAAGTAGGCGGACCCTTTCACGCAATTTTTGTTTGATTTTAAATCAAACGCGAAAAGAAGGAATTTCAGCAGAAACGGAGTGAAAATAAAGAAAACACGCCGTACTGAAATTTTCCTCCAACTCCCTGACCGTTAGACTTGATTACTTCTTCCCTGGAAAACAAGGAAACCTTCATGAACGCACCTCAAAAAATTTGGAGATACAGTGGTTCCGTTTTCTCTGATTAAGAAATTCGGAGATTTTCTTGTGGTTTTCTTTACTGAAGGTATGGAGGTTTTTTCTTGGTGGGATTGTTGAAATTATTATCTAGAGTATCTCCATTTTTTCCCCTCCTGAACTTTAAAGATTTTTTATCTTCTCGAGAATCATTAAAAAATGGATTTTTTTTTCTTTTTCTTCTTCTTTCTCCGTTTTTCCCCTTCTCCCGCAAGTGTTAATCTTTAACTTTTATTATTAAGTTTTTTCGGGTGATTTATAGTTCAGTTTATTGTGTATGTATATAAACGTATATATAAGTATTGATTTTTCCAGCTTCGAGGATGCTAACGATTAGAAATGGGTAATTTTTTAAATTTTTCTGGGCAGAAAGAAGCTTTAAAATTAAATGCTTTTTAAATTAGTTGAGTATACTTGTGCTTACGATTAGCAAGTTTTTTGAATCTTTTGAGGGGGCGGAAGCTTGGAAGAAAATTATACTAGAAAAGAAAAGGATAGGCTAATGATACTTGTCTGAGAACTCAACATTTTTCTTTTCCCTTTTGAATTTTTCCTTCGTTTTGCGTTTCTTGATAAATTTGAGGTCTTTTAGGGTTTCTTGTGATAAAAGGGCGAGATCAGTTACGATTTAAGTTTGCATTTATTCATACCGGAACCATTGTTTGAATAGCCCAGAAAGAGAACAAAGAAGGCTTTCTTTTAGTTTCAGTTTTTGATAATGATTATTGATTGTCAACTAATTGAGCTCTCGTGGATGTTGATGCATGTCTAGATTGTTATAGCTTTATAGTTCAGAGAATTTAATGCTATTTAGGTTTGTGATGGTGCTTTCTTTCCCCCTGTTAGTTCACTTCTTTATTATTCTACCTAATACAGTTTTCTGGATATTCATTCTTCTTTTTATGGTACTCGTCTCAATATTATTTGTCCAGTATGTGACTCAAACGCATTAGGGTTTACTTTGGCTTCAAGTTATAGAGACTGACTTCCATGGGAAAATTTTAAAAATCCATTCTTTGTCTTTTACTCTTGATTATTGATGAAAGTGACTTTTCATTTCGCTTGGATCAAAAAAGCGTTTAGATCTAGTTGCTACTTGATACCTACTGCAAGCGGAAATTTCTTATTTGCTTCTTTAAACATTTTCAATTTAGACGCATCAAGTATGTATAGTGTTTAATCTGATGTCCATGCTGCAATTCCCTTACATTGTAATAGAACGTTAAAGTTTCCTGATTCTGACACACACCAATTCTATAATATGTTTCCTTCTTTGTGCAAACTGCACATAATAATTGCGCTGATGAGGAAAGCATCATTTCTACATCAAATAAATTGTTCTTGGTTCCTACCATATACTATGAAGATTTGATAATGTTAGCCCTCTGAAATCAGATTCGTGTTTTTCATTGACATATCTGTAGCGCAGGTTGTGGGTAGTGTAATTTACATAGCTAAGAACGTTGTTTAAATTAGTATTGTATTCCTATGCAACAAAGAAAGCGTTTTTATATGTTTTTTATTGCCAATGTGCAAATTGCATTACATTACATAAATTGCTGAGCATCAAGTATAAGGATAAAGTGTGTTAAATTTCTTATTATCCAAGTATATGATCCATCTTCAGTAGTATCATAATTTTTAAATCAATATTTGGAGTAAACTATCTCATGTTATTTTTCCCCTGGAATACTGTGTGTATGACTTGCGTGTCTGTTTTAATTTATTGTAATGCATTTCCTGTTTCATTTGAACTGACATCTGGAGTCTCAACCAGGATGTCCAGTTCCACTAAGGAGCCTGAAGGAAACAATGTTGCCAATGGGGTTGAAGCTAGGGAAGATAGTGAGTACGTGAGATTGGTTATACCTAACGAACAAAGGGTATCGGAACCCGTTATTCTTGAGTCTCAAGCCGAGGCAAGAAAAAGGTCTTTTATTTGGTGGATCAAGGCCATAACATGGTTTTCAATAGCTGTCATTGTTACTCTTCTTTTTCTAAAATGGGGAGTTCCCTTTCTCCTAGAAAAGGTATTATTTTTTTTCCTGTTTTATATTAGGTACTTATTTTTATTGAATTTTCTTAGAGACCACCTGAATGAATGCACGTGTGGATTCATGAATCCACATGTGGGTTCTTACTTCTTCTTCTTCCCTTTTTTTTTTTTTTTTTTAATAATGACCATGTAGTCTCTGTAAGGGAGACCATGTTGTCCCCGTAATGGAGGCCACGTGGTGTCTATAGCATGACTGTATCTTTTTTACTTTCTCGTAATTCCTTCTGCGAAACGTTATATAGAGATGGACATAATTAACTAATTTTTTTAGAATTTGGAAATAGTTGTCCAGTACTTTATTCTTTGTTAATCAGGATTATCTGCGTTTAGTTGGGAGCGCAGGGTGTTTCTTGTTCAACTTA